>CAJUYI010001096.1:526-28345 GCA_910591695.1 Galerucella pusilla | reverse complement strand
GGCGCGCGTTTGTGGCCCGTTATCTCGAAAACCACCAAATTGACGACAAAAACGATAGGGACCATTTTTGTAGGCATTTTGTGGACACACCTCTATGCAGGATGTGTGAACAGGAGGATGAAACTGTCAGGCATGTCTTATGCGAGTGTCCGGAGTTATCGTCAATAAGAGAGTGTGTGTTCGGTGAGTCTTGGCCTACACCTGCCGATATAAAGGAGATGTCTCCCAGTGACCTGTCCACCTTCCTGAGAAGGACAGGATGGACAATGACCTAGGAGGACAACTCCTCGGGAGGATGTACAATGGGTCACATGTGGCCTAAGTGCTGTGAGCCTACACACTCACCCTCCCTACTCTACAGATACAGAGATTTGTAGGCATTGATCTGATCTTCATTTCTGTCCCAATCCGAAATCTCTAGGTGCCATATTTTGGGAGATATGGACCAAAATAGTTGGGAAAATGGATTTTTGGGCTCTTCAGGGCGATTTTCAGGGTCTTGCGGTCATTCCGCCATATATGAGATTTTGAGAGGTAAATGTACACATCAATACCTACAAATTAAAAAAAAATGACACCGGCCCGACCTATTCTCAAGGTTGATACCCTTATTTACTGGACTATTATCATTATTCATATTCTCACTTTGAATTATTGTCAAAGTCATAAAACTAGAATCTAGAATCGCTGAAAACTAAATACATATTATATCCTTTTTTCTGCCGTAAAAATTGCATAAGTCCGTCTCATTCATTTTACGGATTTTATTTGGAAGTTATGATTGAACGCAATAGAAGAAAACAAAAACGGTGAGTACTTATGTCTTTGTTGAATGGTATGACCCGCATGATAAGACTGCATTCAACTATATCATCAAATAACTCAACAATTTGCAAGAACATTTTCAAATTATTTTTCGATATAATGGAAATTTTCATACCATTGATTGGATTATAGTTATACAAGCAGTAATTAAAAAGCCGTTTATTCGATTTTTGACAGACCACTTTTTTTTATTTTTCAATTTAACAGTTTAGGATATTTGTGGTACATGAAGTTGGAATGTATATGTTATACTTTGTAGCTTGTATGTAGCGGTAAATCGAAACCTATGTTTTAACACCATATAACCAGGCGCCGGATGAATTTGGTATAGGAATTCCCATTCCACGATGTATTTCGTTTTTCCTTTATATTCACCCATTCCCATGTTATTTGGATCCAAAATAAACACAATGATCTTTTCAACTCGCTCTCAGCATAATAATGGAATTTCTTATGAATATACCGACTAACTAAATTAATTAATTGGCAAAAAAACTCTATCCAATATGTCAAGAGTTTTACTGAGAAGTTACAAAAAACAAAAGGTGCGAAATTTTGATATACACAATAATGGTATCAATGACGTTCACCCTAATGTGTAAACTTTCCGAGATATCGGTTAAAAACACTTTTCCAAAGTGGCGCCTGGAGCTTTATCGAAATCTGTCAGCGATTTGTGATTTTATATTCAGTAAAAATGGAAAATTGAATCAGAGATTTGGTGCGAGGCTGAACTCCATATCAACTGGCCTATGCGTTTTGTTATTATTTGAATTGAAGTGATACATTTATATTTGTAAAGAAATATGTTGAGCACTTTGTATAAAAATATGTAACTTTTTTCCAATTTCATCCATTGTTATGTCATCTTATGTTGTTTTTAAATATTTTCTGTCTGCATCTCGTCCGTCATTTTTTGTCAATCATGACTTTTTATTCCAATCAGAGACCTCTAAACCTCATATTTCCCTACACCTCATATTTTCTGATTTGGATTATATTTGTGTTCAATTATATCTATCTATTCTCAATTTCCTGCGAATGAGTTGTTATTTTAGTGAAGCGTGTTATCAATAGATGTCAAATATAATAGTATAATATTATTAAGACGCCTAACAGAGTCTTTCTAGTAGTTGTTGCTCATTAGTGAACGGTCTTCGTTCTATGATTTTCATAGACTCTGTGAGGTGACGTAAGGTAGCATTATACTATACTTTTGACATCTATAGTTTGGCAAGTTTATCCGAAGCCACGGGGCATCGGTAAGAGGCGAGGAAACATAGAGCATAAACGTACAAACGGCGTAGGGTACCTATTTTACCATATAAAATTGAAAATACAAAGGTCACTGACAATACCAACGCCACTGGATACATCAATATCAGTCAATTGACGAAGTGAAAGGGAAGAACACACGCACGCGATTGCCAATAAGAAATCAGCCTTCTATAAAAATCCCTAATTATGTAATTTGGAGGGTGTGGTAATTATAGTTTTCGTACAACGCTGCCAGAGCCTGAAGAAGCCCATAACAAATTTGGATCAAATAGGTCTCATCTTTTGATATTCATGGATTGAAAAAATAATTTTAATAGAAAAAATACAAGGAAACAAGCACATTAAAGGACTACCGTCTAGTCATATTGTTAATATTGTTAATAATTAGAAGTCCCTTTTCTAATTATTATCACTGCATACTCAGCACTTCAGCTTTTTCATAGTTAAACGTGGCAATATCGAATGTTTTCGACTGCATTCCTTCCACGGCTTCAGATAAACTTGCCAAAGTATAGCTATGTTGGTTTTTATAAACTTTTCGTCTTTATCTCGTTCGCCATTTTATTCGGATTCAGTGACCTTGAAAACTCCTTTATACTCCATATCGTCCAATTTGCCTTCAATACGCCTCAACCATCAATCTGAAAACTCCACTATAATAGAAAATTTTCTGTCTTTGGAATATGAAAATAGTTTATCATACACCAAGGTGGTGAAGACTATTATTATTGACCGAGCACCAAGATTATGATTTAAGGTGCGAGGTTTATAAATTTCTTCAACACCATGGTGTATATACAATTAATTCCCCTACTAGCAAAATTTGAGAAAAAAATTAAAAATAATTCACTAACGCACCACGAGAAGCGTTTACTCCGTCGTCTGACTGACAAGTACCCTGTCAGTTTTCGATATTATTATAAACGTACTCGTTATGGCAGTTTTATCCAAATAATTTTATCTTGATAAGTAATTTCAAGCAGCAAATAATATATGTTGAAGACAATCTCCTGGGTACAAAATTATGTTGCACAAATTTTTGTTGACTTACTATCCCTGAATTCTCAAGATATTTGAATTTGTCCATCATTGACCTAGGTTGATAATGGAAAATTATCAACCATTGATAGAAAAATTTTACTTCTCGGTTGACTAGGAGAAGCAATAATTGTCAACTTAACAGCTAATAATGGAAGAACTGTTCTATATGATTCAAGCGGTGTTATTTGCATACCTCTAGATTTATGTGTGAATTTAAATATTATGGGGTATAAATGTTAAAAGGAAAAATGTCATTCACTATCATGTCTAATACTGAGGTAATTCTAAAGATTAATCGGAGTCTATCCTCTATCGTTGCGTTGAATTTTAGACGACTTCAATAATTCAACGGACGATAAAACACTTCTCGTATTCAATTGAGTTGAAATATAAAATGATCCTTTAAACCTCAATTTCTAGATGAATGTTAGTTACAGTAGCGAACAGAGCAATTGAAGTAGTGTCAAAACCACTCCAATGAACTAAAAGAAATAAATCACAGATAATCTACGAGTGAATGCACAATTACTGAGCTGCCAAGCTCAATCATACTGACCCTGTTAAAAATAAATAATTTTAACGGATCTTCGAAATATTTATTTGTAGGTATAATAAGAGTTTGCTTTTGGAAAAACATAATCTTCGAGCCTAAAAAATACATAATAGACCCCATATATGTACCTATGTATTATATTGAATCCAATTTTCTTTATAGTCAATACCATCATTTTTCAGTTTCAGTATTTCACGTGCCCCATCTACTAATTCCTTTCATATTGTGGTTCAAAACTGTTTCCTTATTTTTTTAATAGAGTTTACCTTGTCATGGAATTAATTTTATTAATACAATACACTGTTATTCATAAAATGCGACAAAGGGGTTCCTGTAGAAAACTGTCAAGCGCGAGCGAACTTTTTTACCAGTGTTCATGGAAAATAATAACCTATTTGAAAGAATTATCAAAAATAAGCTCAAATGTACTTTCAATTTCCCTAAATTTGCATAATTATCTTCAAAAAAGTCATACACCATTTTCATAACACTTTCGAATACTAACAACTGGGGTGGACCTTGCACCTTATAATTTTGCTCAACTCCTATCACTGATTGCAATGGTAGACTATTCTCTAACAGTTGTCGACAGTTTCCGATTGCTGCTGGAATAACACTACCGAAACGTTTGAATAAAAATATGAAACATGGTGTATGAATTTTCCATTAATTGATAGAAATAGATATTATTTCTATATAACTAAAAGAAAATTTCTGGAATCATTATGGCTTGCTCTTTATCTGTTACCGAATTTGGAACGATTAGTCTAACTACGGCTTTTCAACAAAGGGGAAAAGTACTAAACTAGATCCCTTCTCTATTTTCTAGATGAATTTATATATTAGGCATCGCTATATGTATGAAATTATTAACCCTTTGTCCAACTTTGTAATATGTGAAAATCAGGTGGAAATCAGTTGGTATGAGGGTAAACACTGTATTTTGAGTTGGGTCAACCCTTTGTCAGATTAGCCCGCTGGAAGGAAGCTAGATTTATTGGACACCCAGTCTGATGTGAGGAATGACAGACCCTGCACAGAATTAATGTATACATATTTAGTGAATTTGTTATAATATTGGGCAACGATAAAGGATCATAACTAATACGCCAACTGTCCTGGCCACTTTAAATAATTACTTGAACATATGTGTTGGGTCGTTATGAATTAATTTCCAGCCTAAGCCGTAGAAACATCAATAATGAAATATTGTTTTGTCTATCATGGGCTTTTAGATTATAAAGAGTGAGTTTTGAGTACAGATCTCGTGAAGGGCTTCCTACAATTTCTATAGATTCTGGTGCACAAGGGTCTTATGATACGGCCGATATTTTGGTGGTTTTTGTTTTTATTTCAATGAATAGAATTGCTAAGGTTTTCAAAAAATATAATATTTTAGTAGCATTAAAGAGTGATTTTTCTTTGAAACATATTTTTGTAAGGAATGAAGATATAGTTCCTATGTTACATAAATCAGATGTTTACAAAATATCTTGTTATGATTGTGATGCGGTATACAGTAGGTCAGAGTGGTCGTAGACTTGAATACCGTATAATGGAGCATAGGAATTGTATTAAGAAATATTCCAATTATGATTCTAATAATTCTCCTTCTGCCTTTGCTAATCACATTTTAAATGAACATCGTTCTCCAGATAATTTTGAAGTTGAAATGCTACATTTTTGTAATAAAGGTATTAGAATTAATTTACTAGAAAGTTTTGAGATTCATAGAACTTCTTTAGATAGTGGTGTCACTTGCCTTAATGAACAGATTTTTTCTACAGAAAATTATATTTTCTTACATTAACCCCATAACATTATATAAGTTGTTACTTATATTTTAAGAGCGGATTTATTGAGACTTGTGAGTATATTTGATTTTTACATATACAGTGCTTTTCAGATAAAAGTATCCACCTTTAATAACTTTTGTAATACTGGTATTTGAAAAAAATCCAAAAACACGTCAATTTATGTTGGAAGGGGCAAGCATTATGGCTTATTTAAACTTACTGGAAAAGCCACCCCCTCACCCCTAGCAGCATCCCCTTTATTTTTTTAAATTACGTTTCATATTTTTTATGTGAAATTTGGATACTCCTCTTTGAGCTGATTTCAAAAATGTATAATACTTGTGGGTTAAAGTGGTTAGTTCATGAGATAAACAATTTTTCTTTTAAGAGCACAAATTTTACTTATTATTTACTTTCACCTTATTTGCCTGTACTAAAATGGGTTGTACAACAGTTCAAACTCTTTAATCTTTTTAACTGTGCTATTTATTATGAAGTTACAATAAGTGTTCAAAATGAGTACCATTCACTTCCATACAATGGTATAATCTATTTTGGAATGCCTCTCTGACATTGCTTAATACGGCTGGATTTAATTGTCGACATTCATTTTCTATCCTCTCTCGTAAATCATCCAGAGATTCTGGTTGCGTAGCATAAACTTTTGTTTTTAAATACCCCCATAAAAAGAAGTTTAGGGGTGTTAAATCCGGTGACCTAGGTGGCCACTCCATCATCTGCCCCCTTCTACCTATCCAACGAGCGGGGAATGTTTCGTTTAAAAATTGTCGGACAGGCATAGCATAGTGTGGGGGAGCTCCGTCTTGTTGAAATACCAGTAAATCTTCGGAAAGATTATCATCATTTTCTATTATTGTTGTAATACGTGGGTCAACCCCTTCCCTGAGTAACTCAAGATATGATTCACCATTTAAATTTCCGTTGATGAAGAAAGGTCCGACAATGTGGTCACCCAGGATACCACACCAAACGTTTAACTTTTGGGGATGTTGTGTATGGAATTCACGCATAATATGTGGATCACTTTCAGCCCAATATCTACAATTATGCCTACTTACTAAGCCATTTAATGAAAATGAGCATTCATCAGAAAAGCAAATATTGTTTAACAATTGTGGATTGTTATTGATAATTTGCGTCATTGATTCGCAAAACTCTAGACGACGATCAAAATCATCTTCATTCGAATCGTGCACCAACTTAACTTTGTATGGGTGGTACTTGAATTTATGTAGAACTCGGAAAACTGTAGAAGATGAAACACCGATCGCTCTACTTATTGTTGACAACGATTGGGGTTGTTGAGCCTCTAAGCTGACTTGCCCTAAAATTGCTACTTAGATTGCTTCGTTATTTACGAGTCCCTCTCGCTTATGCACTTTATTGCAAACAGACCCTGTTGTGGTAAATTTCTCCATCAGTTGAATTACATACTTATGAGTTGCATGTCTTCCGTCATGTAATTCGTTAAATATTCTAGCAGCAGCTCTTGCACAATTATTATTTTGGTAGTATAAACCTACAATTTCAATTCTTTCTTGCAAAGAGTAAACCATTTCAGAGAAACAAAATAAATAATGTATCAAATTACACTATCAATAGTGACTACAAATTCTAGTTGACAATGTCATACTTCAATAAAAAGTAGAGTTTTTTGTTGTTTGGATTTTTTAAGTAGAATAAATAGCACAGTTAAAAAGACTGTTGTACAACCCATTTTAGTACAGGCAAATAAGGTGAAAGTAAAAAATAAGTAAAATTTGTGCTCTTGAAAGAAAAATTGTTCATCTCCTAGACTAACCACTTTAACCTACAAGTATTATACATTTTTGAAATCAGCTCAAAGAGGAGTATCCAAATTTTACATAAAAAATATTAAAAGTAATTTAAAAAAATAAAGGGGATGCTGCTAGGGGTGAGGGGGTGGCTTTTCCAGTAAGTTTAAATAAGCCATAATGCTTGCCCCTTCCAACATAAATTGACGTGTTTTTGGATTTTTTCTAAATACCAGTATTACAAAAGTTATTAAAGGTGGATACTTTTATCTGAAAAGGACTGTTTTTGTTTATTAGTTTTCGACTAGTTTGATATCATTATTGTCATTAATATATTGATTCATCCTTCTTTTTTTTGTAAATGAAATATTAATAATTTCATTGATCACTGGTTGTTTGCCAATCTCTCATAGAAATATACTAAGTTTAAATATTCATATTTGTTTATCATGTGATATCTGTCAATTGTCAGGATTTCATTTGCATTTCCGGTCACCATTGAGGTTATTTCAATCCATGTGCTACAGTGAACAGTTAACATAAAATTTTTTTGAAAATTTTCAAAATCTTTTAATGGATAATTTAAAAATTCACCATGCTACTTTCCCTTTTGATAATGGTTATTCTAACCTTTCATATAATAATTTCAGTGGCTAATTTAAGCCGTTTGAACAACTTCAATGTTAATGTTAGACATTGTCGTAATATTCAAATTGTAACAACAATTTTCCTTTATCAAGCCCATTAAAATAGTCCTTTCAAACATTTTAAATGTTAATTTGAAAAATAAAAATTAATGTTCACTAAACCCCCCCTTTTGGCATAGTCCATTAGGCCAACATTTTAATTACCTTCAAATTAGTTTTTGATATTTCCAATGTTTTTCCATTTTCTTTTCTTTTCTTTCTTTACCACTCAAATAAACTTGTAATTTATTTGATATAAATATGTTTCAACACATTAAACATTTTAACGTTTTTGGCAACAACCTATTGTTCTTTGGATTATAGATTTCATACAGGTAACTATATTTTATTTCATTCCAATTTGACTACCTACTTATATAATTTATATTATCAAACTTGTAATTTGAAATATTTTCATAACCTTTTAATTTATATTAACAGTTTTTAATTTAATATCAACAATTGTAATATTCTCAATTTTGTATTATTAATTATAATATTATCTTTCACATTCATTTTATATCTATTACTCTTGTTCAAGTAATTTTGATAGAATTCTGTAAGATCTTCATGTATTAAGTATACCATTTCTTTATATTGTAGCCTGATGATGGTAATATCGTACCGAAACTAGTAGCACATCATAAGTGTCCTTTGAGGAACTTTTATTAAATTTTTGTGGTTTGGACTTTTATTTTTTTTTCCTTCGCAGGTCGTTACTATACAATGGATACTTACATGAATTGGTACATTTTAATTTCATTCCAGTTCTTTTGTTCATACTCTGTGTGTCGATAATTGGGTACATTTTAAATTCATGAAATCTCTCCATTTTGTCGGATAGTAGTTCTCCGGTTTCCTTTCAGTCCAAAGGTTTCTTCGAACTTGGAAGTAGCTTGGCTATGACTTGTTAGATTACCCAGCCGATCTATAACGTTCATTTCCCATCAAACCATATTTCCTTCAACTCCGCAATATTGATTCGTGGTCGTTTTCCGCTTCCCGCTCAATCTAAAGAGTTTTCCGAACCATAAAGTGGCTCAGCTATAACAAGTTTGACCACCCGTCCGGTTTTTGCAATTCAAAAAATCCAAGAAATCGGGGAGAATATTGTAATCCACTCATCTGGACCCAAGGGTATAGCTAGGCTAATGTTAAATTCTGGAAACGTCAAAGTTTCTATTGCAGCTATAACTCCGAGACTATGTCATTTATGTATAGGGAACATCACGTGGAATATAATATAATCAGTTATTGAAAAGGCAAGGAATATACAGGGTTATTTATTTGGAATAACAAATTCCAATATCATTCCAAAAAAATCGAGGCCTTCCGTACTTGAAATTGTATTAAATTATACTCACGTGTAATTCTCAAATCTACTTGGCAGTTCATCACAATTACACTTTGGAAATCATTATCCAGAACAAAACTTTCCTCTCTTAAAGCCATCTCCACAGCTAACCACAAACCAAAAATTGCATTGACAAAAAACGATTGTAGTTTTGTAATTATTCACTTAATTACAGATTTCTGAGGATATTTGTCATTTTAGTGAAGCGTGTTATGGATAGATGTGGAAGATAATAATTTAATACTATTACAACGCCTCGTGAATTTGAAGATTACTTTTACGTAGGTAATTAGTTATGAAAAGAGCGATATTTTTCAACAAGCGTAATATTTGCCAAAACGGGCGCGTGTTACGCGTGTTGAACAATGTCGCTCTCTTCATAACGTGTTTACGAACAACGTTTTATCTAATTCCACGCTTTCATAATATTCAATAAAATCTTCAATTACAATGATAATATTAAACTGGATTCAAACGGTGTTACAAGTATTGTTACTATGATGTATTCATCCAGAAAATTGACTTACCTTAAATAAATGTGTCCTGGATAATGTTGTTTTCAATGTTTATAAATCTCAAAATACTATTGAATTAAAATAATGGGTTAATTGTGCAATTTGAATAATGAAATAATTGTCAGTTTTGACAGTACCTACCTAATTGATAAATTATTCTTTGAAACTCATGTGTTGAAACATAAACAGTTACGTAAAGTTTTTACATAACTACTCTTCATAACTGATATATGGAGGTTATGAAAAATGTGACGCTACCTAACGTCAAGGAGTGTCGTAAAGTGTCACATTTGACAGCGGAATTAGATAAATATCTATTACGTAATTAGTTATGAAAAGAGCGATATTGTTCAACAAGCGTAATATTTGCCAAAACGAGCGCTAGCGAGTTCTGCAAATTACGCGAGTTGAAAAATGACGCTCTCTTCACAACGTGTTCACGTACAACGTTTCATCTTATTCCGCGCTGTCATAATATTTAACAAAATCTTCAATAACAATGATAATACTGAATTGGATTCAAATGGTGTTAGAAGTATTCACCCAGAAAATGGACTCAGGTACTTTAAATAACTGTGTCCTTAATAATGTTTTTTCAATGTTTTTGAATCTTAGAATACTATTGAATTAAAATAATGGGGTAATTGTCAGTTCAAATAATAAAATAATTGTCAGTTTTGACAGTACCTACTTAATAAATTATTCTTTCAAACTTATGTATAGTAAAAACCAAATAAAGTTGCGTTCACGTCATCATTGTGAACATTTGCAGCGTTGTCAAATTGTTCACGAAATATGGAAATCAACAGAAAATAACTGAAGTAAACAAAAAACGTAAATGTAGAAAATTTCACTATATTATAAATAAAAACTACAAAATTAACGATAGTTTAATAGTTTTTGTTCAATATAGTATGGAGTTTTTTCATTCACGTTTTTTGTTAAGTAATTAAATTTATAAATAGATTTCACAAAGTGAGGAATTCTAGAATAAAAGTGGTAAGGTTATTACTGAGTTACCAAATCTTTTAATAAATAAATATAATAAAAATACAAGCAATAAAATAAATAGTTATTTATGATATGAGTGTTAAAAGTGAGGTTTTATTTTGTGGGTGAAAACGTTTGTGAAATGAGCGGAGCGAATTGAACAATTTCACGAACAAAATAAAATCACTTTTAACACAAATACCATACAATGTTTTTTGTACAACTTCCCTATTTTGATAATGAAACGAGCGAATTTGCAATGACAATAAATTCAAAATGCATTTTAGTATTCAAATAATCAAAAGATTGTTGTGAATGGCAGACGTTGCCAACGTTATGATTACTAACAAATGAGAAAAGACGCTGTCATTTGAATGGAGTGCTAAAAATATTTTTAACACTAGTGTTAAAAGTATTTTTAACACGCTGCTATGTAAACAATCGTTTTTAACATTGTTTGCTATCATTAAAAGTGTCACTTTTAATGACAGTTGTACAAAAATATGTTTATTAATGAACGTATTTTCAAAGAAAAAACTAACATTGAACAAATCAACATACATATTGTGGAATGAAACTAGGCAGATTCAAATTCTTATTCATTTTCTTCATCTGATTCAACATCAGTGTCACTCTCTTCACTATTAAAATTTATAACTATCGGACTAATTTCTGGACGATCAAATATTCTTTCCCTCTCATACCATTTGATTATAAATATTTGTTACAAGAGAATTTCATAAAGCACGAAACTATAACCTCAAAAATCGATGACACTACACAAGTAGAAAAGTCACAAACAACGCGGCAACATGACATTATTTCTGGCAGTGACTATTTTACCGTCAATAATTGGAGGCTTCTTTATGAAAATTTCAACACAAATTTTTACATCGAGGGACGTCTAAACACAATAAAGCTATATATTGTAGCGTCTACATTATTTTGGTACAAAAGTTTTTTTATTGATTGGGTTATCTTTAGATCCGATCAATTGACAAATTTAAGTATATGCACTTTTCTATAGATATGTAGCCACACATGCGATAGAAATACGACCTTGGTGACGTAAACGCAACTTTATTTGGTTTTTACTATAGTATCTCAATGTTTTAAACTTAAACAAATAGGTACGTGAAGTTTTTACATAACTACTTTTCATAACTGATATATGAAGGTTATGAAAAATGTGACGTTACCTAACGTCAAGGAGTGTCTTAAAGTGTCACATTTAATAGCGAAATTGGATGATAGATAGGTTTCACTTTGAAAAATGGTTTTCAAATTTGTGAGGCGTTCTAATAGGATTCATCTTAAACATTCATTGATAGCACGCTCTACTAAGATGACAATTTTATTATCCACAGAAAGCTGTAATTGAGTGAATTTTAATATCATTATCCAGCATAAAGAACACGAGAAATATAATGATTATAATATTGTCGACCTTTGTCGTCAATCCCTTCACTAACACAAAACTCATACTCAGAAGATTATCGCAATTGTAGCTGTAAGCAGCAACGAGTAGGTACTTATTCAATTTATTTTGTTGGTCTTTCACTTAATTGGTTGTTTCAAATCGGAAATGGTTGCCAATTTTATTTTCATCCACAACAGACAAAACTAAAACGTACAAAACCACCGCCACAAAATATCTCCTCAGGATATCTGCCAAGCAGAGTCCATTAAGATATGTTTATTTTGGCTATTCAGGCAAAATAACATCCAAGTACAATTAAGTAAATAGCTTTTATATTTTATACAGTACACAAAACACAGTGTATACCACAAGTAAATTCGGTTATACCAAAATAAGCATGATGTGAAATTCTGAAATACGTTGCACATCTTTCGTGATGAAAAGAAAAAATTTAATAACTTCCAACTGAGATGATCCGTTGATCGGAATCATCTCAAAAAATAAATCAATACTGTATTGCAATTGTTTCAAAATGTACTGGAACTCTTGGACAAATAGCATTTTCTATAAGAAATATTCCACTTCCGACTGTCATCATACTTTTATGAAAGGGAAACTCTTGATCCCAAATTCAAGCTGAATAATTGGCCGGACGTTTAATAATATCCACTCAAAATTCATCACTAGCTAATTGGAAGCACTACTCGCGAATAAACCATATACCTATGGCTTATAAGCAGTATTAGAAACTGCAGATAATGAAAACTAAGAGAAACTGAACAGGAGATCGATATAAAGCTCATAGTAAACCTTCGCTAAATGAGATTAGAGCAAATGAAAGGAGATACCATTCAAAGAGAACTTTAGTTCGAAGTTGCAATATGCAGCTGCATGTACTTACAACAAACGCAAGATTTTGTAACACGATATTAATTGAGGATTTACTAGGACTTGTCAAAGATTAAACTGGTTGTGAGAGATATGACACTTTGGGGAATTTCCTGTTCAATTCCAGATCCAATAATTGGATCTCTGAATCCCAATTGCCGGAGTACGCAATTATAAGTGGGATATTTTGATGTGGAGCTGGAAAGTGTCGCGTGGAGAATGTGGGAAATAGTATAGTACAGAGAACCTATCATTCATTATATAATCATTCAATTGTAAAATTGATCAATTAACAATTTTCGCCGCACAGGGTAACCCAAAGTTTATATTAATTGATGAAATAAAATATCTGGTAACTTTGAAAGCAATAAAGATCATTATCCTACAGAGGTTGGTTACTTATTTGATATTACTTATAACGAAGGATCAGTTGGCTGTATCTTTGTACTGCCGGGTACGGACAGAAAGAAAGCGGGTTGCCTGCTCGCTGGTTATCGGTGCTGATCGGCGCCTAAAATCAGTATGCGTATTGAACGTGGACGCACAGAGACAAAACAGGCTAAAGCTTGTCGGCGCGTGTAGCAAGCTGCTGGCATTTTACCGGAATGAATATTTAATTATAAGCGAGCAGGCAATGGATACGAAAGCGTTAATTTCTGCTGTTTTCAAACAAATTCCTGTATGAGACAAATGTGATGAATTCCACAGTAATAGAAATCTGAACGATCTTTTAATTGTTTAAGCAACTGATGATACTCTCCAAATTGTGTTCTATTTTGATTAATAGGATGAATACATCTTTTCCGACTTTTTAATTCTAAAAACGAATTGTTCAACAAAATTTCTTCGTCAGATGAAGAAGACATTTTTGCACTACTTACTCACCTCCAACTAATAAAATAAATCAACGAAAACAGAAGCCGATCCCGATTACCCGCTTTCTCTCTGTGTGCTAGCCTGCCTCTTTCGGCGCAGGTTTTCGGCTCCGGTAATCAGCCAGCAGGTAACCCGCTTTCTTTCTGTCCTCACCCTAACTTTGAAGGTGGGGCGTCGACCCAGCACTGTAGTGGTACGCCCCTGATGCGATGATGACAGTGAAGCAGTCTTGATCGCGGATGTTATTTGGATGGGTGACCACTGGGAACACCGTCACAAAGCCCGTATGCATCATATGCATCGGAGTAGCATATCACAGGCATTATAACAAAGAGCACGAGGTATAATGTAGATATGCTGTCTTCTGGAGAATACGTAGAACAGAGGTCTTGAGTCCCTGGATGTCGGGCTGGATGGAGAACCCTACCACTGGTTGGAGTTCTGGTGGGTCTTGCAAAATTTCTGGCTAGGGATAGAGTGCTCCGGCGTCGGTGATTAGCGTTAGTTGCAGAAATTGACCGACGTTAAATGATCGAATGTAAGGAATTTAAAAAACTTTGAGTGTGGAAACCAAACCGAAAATTCACCCTATTCAATTTTTTGGTATAACAAGGTCTTCTGCGTCCGTCTGGTTGTTTGATTGGCCCAGTACCACCAGTCAGAGAAATCGGAATCTCGAAATCTCAACCTATAGATTTTTTGTGCTCTTAGTTGTACCATTCATGTGAAGCCTTATCAGGCTCAAGTGACATCTTTTCACTAGGTCCTTCTTGGAGATATCATCTAGTCCTAGGAGTTGAGATCTCCTATAAGACAGTGCTTCACATTCGAAGATAATGTGTGAGGCCGTTTCCTCCTCTTCCATGCACAGCCGACAGATATATATCTTCCCATATGTTTTTTTATCTCAATATCTGATCTGGAGACATGCTTGAGATTCCGGTGCTGCCTGTCCTCTCCACTCCTTTCCAGCGTTAAATCGCATGTCGCGTATCGCGTGTCGATTGCATAGGTTTTTGTCTGGAAGACGGATGCAAACTTTCCCAATGATACGACGAGCATCATAGACTCCAGCTCCTGTTTCCATGTGAGTTCAAGATCCATCTCTGTACCACACCAACGTTCCCTCCTGACTGCATGCATGCAATAAGTGGAGCCAAGCTAAGACGACTACTGTTGTTCCAGAAACCGTGCTTTTAGTACACCGAAGTACACCCTTTCCATGAAGGAAAACATAGATATTTGCAAGTATCCTAAACTTCGAGCAGATTGAAAGAAAAGATATGGCGCAAGGAAAATGTGAAGAAGTTCCTGTTTGCAGCCACCCATGTTATTCATTTGATAGTAAAGGTTGTAGAGATAATATGAACTGCTAGAGCGTTCTGATGAATTATGTGTAACGAAAATAAACAATGCTGAATTGAGGCATGGAGTCATAGTTGTTACTATTTCTGATTCAGGAATGGAATGGCACGTAAATTTACAGTGACTATAAGTGACGATAAGAATGTTTGTTATTTCAAAATAGTTCGAGATGACATTGTTAAAAGATCCCACATCACGAATTTGGATTCTCGCTACTTCATCCGACAATAAAATGGTAAGTGCTCAGACCAGCCTGTAGGGAAAAGCTTGATATCTTGAATTCCGAAAAATTGCTGAATTCAAGGGCAACCGATACCCTTTTGCTAATTGTTTCTAACGTCTTTCAAAACAATGTCAAAATGCGTTGTTTACCATTTGGAAAGGACAAAAGCATACCTAAATTGGGCCGATATCAATATTCAAAGGAGACTTATGGAATACCAAATGTGGTCGAGAAATTATCAAAACCAATAAATCTCCAAATGATGTCATTTGTACTTGAAATATAATACTTGAACAAACCACCGAAGCCAATTGGCAACATCAAGTCACATTGTGACAAAGAGAATGACTCGACATGGCATGTGAGAGGGACATGGCATGTGAGAGGTAGGAGTGATAAAAGGGAGAAGATGACGGAGAGTGTGTGAGGACCGCTCTCAATATTGAAGTATGCTAGGGTAGTGATTCCAAGGCGGGAGTAGTGACTAGTTTGGGGTGGGTTTGGTTGGTGGGCATTCCAGTGGGATGAGTCCAACACTGTCTGGGTACTGGATACTGGACCCATTCGAATATGAGCTTCCCATCTCGGCCCGAAGAAAAAAATGTACCAAGGACGAAAAACTGTCAAACCTGCAAACTAACGCGAGCTGGCGAGACAAGGTTCATATTATATCGATCAAACTTTGCAAGAAATTACTAATTTTCGACTGAAAAATTAACTATTTTTGGAGGAAAGTATTTTTCGTCCTCAAAAACTTTTCATCCGCATACTCGTTTCTTCCAATGTGCAAGAGATAAGTTTGATCTATCACTATCCATTCTTGATTATAATGAATATCAATATTCACACTACGGTCTTGTTCACACGTTAAATGTAGCGAATGTTGTGAATAACTAATTTAACAACAGTAAATAACAGTTAGTCACATTCATTCTCGCACTTTACCCTATTATACCAGCCACAGCGGACTGAAAGTACTGGATGTCAAAAATAGACGCTTTTCAATTCGCACATTGGTACATAAATAATTGTTATTCTCTGTAAAGTTCGGCGAATGAAGATTTTTCAGATTATAGACAACTGATATTATTCGCTGTATTTTTTGATTTCATATATTATATTTCATAAGGCCAAGATTTAGACATTCAAGAACATTTTAGTGTTAAAAATTCCCCTTATTCAATCACTTATATATAATACTGTGTTCTGCTTTATTCTACACCTCAATATCTTCCGCCGCGTTTGTCTGTTCGCAATTAACGCAAAACCTACTGCACCGATTTCCATGCTGTTCTCACCAATGAATAGAGTGGTTCTCGAGAATGGTTTGAGTATATTTTTCGTGTATACTGGCTGAAATATGACGATATTTTTTGAGGGTCAAAAACAAATTAGCCGTCTGAGAGCATTTAACGAAAACTCCGCTTATGTTCATCTCCCAAGGATAACATACTAAGTCCATTTGAATACTATGAAAAAAATGCGGTGATGTGAAAGCTACTTACGGTATCAATAATTCTTATCATTTCTAAAAAGTTGGAGAATTCAAGCATTATTATTTTTCTACACTTCTACACTTCAAATGAATATCTTGGGAGTAGCCGTAAGAAATTACGGAAATAGAATTGAAGTGCCTCGCTTTGCTTTATGCAATCGCCGACCCCCCTTCGCACCGTCTTGCCTACTTTCTAGCTAATAAGCCGAATGATAACGCGCGCGTGATTCTTTAATAAAAGGAGCTAGTGGAGGTGACGCCGGGGGTATACTGTGGTGACGGCTAACGACTGTGTTTTCTTTCTGGGTGTTATTGGAAAGTTATAATTGCGTCCGATATTATGGGGTCACATTTTTGTTTCGTATTTATTGTCTTCAGGTAGTCGGAGCATATATTATAGGTACTAATACTTTTTTCCGCTACTAGCTATGACGTTGACAGTTAAAGTTGCTTCTTCTAGCCAACTGAATCTCTCTATTAGTTGTGAATAGTTTTTTCCTATTATTAACCCAAATCCAGGGATAGTAGTTTAACAAAGGCTTGTACAATATAATTTTGTATACCCAGGAAAGTGTCTCCAACAAATTTGCTGCTCGAAATAACTTTACAAGATAAAATCATTTGAATAAGAATGCCATTAGTTTGAAATTCGGGCTCAATCAAAATAACTTATGACATGTGGAGTACGTTCATAATAGTTATTTATGTATCAAGGGCGTGAAACAGGCGTTCAAGGACCGCAACGTGTGACACTATTAACACGTAAAGTCCATAAACGCTGTTTACGCCTAAAATACATACAATATTTTATGCACGACCGTTTTAATAGTCATTTATTAATAAATATACAAAATTTTATGCACGACCGTGTTATTGATAGTTTATTAATAAATATGTTTTATTTTCTATTTTTCACCTTTTGTGAGTAGGTTATTATAAATGTTTCATGTTGGAAAAATTTTATACCTCGATATTATTATAACTCACCCTGGATAACAATCTACCAAATCATTTGTATAGTTAAATAAAAATGAGTCTTATTGAAACGAATAAGATGATTAAACAATAATCTATATACCTATACGCGTTACCATAGCAACCAAGTTAATAGGACAAGAATAGGTAGACGCCATTTTTATTTACAGTCGACATGCAGTCGACTTCACGTATTGCAAGTTTGCTATTATAGTACCTATATTTTCGAAAAAGTTTTATATATTTTGTTTATGTAATGGACAGTAGTGACGATGAAATAGTTTCCGGAACACCACCGAAAATTTTTAAAGCAGCAGAAGATGCAAAATTAAGTTTACCACCCGCCAAATCTAAGAGAATATACGATAAGGTCTACGATGAATTTGTTAGCTGGTACAAATTGAAGAATGTTAAAGATGGTAACTATACAGAAAATGTATTTCTTGCATTTTTTCTGGAAAAGTCCAAATGCCGTAAGCCGCCGTCTCTATGGTCATATTATTCGATGTTAAAAGCAACTGTAAATTTGCACAATAATATAAACATCGTTAGATATTCAAGATTGACAACATTCTTAAAACGGAAATCAGACGGTTATAAACCAAAAAAATCAAAAATTCTAACCAGGGAAGAAATGGAATTATTTTCAGTAGATGCTCTAGATTATTTATATCTTATGATGAAAGTAAGTTAATTGTTTTTTTCTATTTAGACTATTATGTTAATATGATTATTTATTGTAGGTTGCACTAATTTTTGGTATTTGTGGAGCAGGTCGTCAAGGGGAATTAGCTAATATTTCAATAGACGATATTTAAGATTTAAGAACAACGTTATTGGTAACCATACGAGCATCTAAAACTGAAATTGACCGCATTTTCAGTGTGATTGACAAAGAGCAGGAATCATCAAGTTATCTCGACTTATATCGAAAATATGCTTCACTACGTATGACAAATACCAACCACGGACGTTTTTTTGTGTATTATCGTAATGGAAAATGTTCCAGTCAGGTGGTTGGAAAGAATACATTTGGTCAAATTCCTTTTAAAATAGCAACTTATTTAAAATTGCCTACCTCAACAGACTACACAGGCCATTGTTTTAGACGATCTTCAGCAACTTTGTTAGCTAATGCAGGTGAGGATATCCTTAACATAAAGCGACATGCTGGTTGGAAGTCTACAACGGTGGCAGAAGGTTATATTGAAGATTATGTGGCAAATAAAATGAGAATCGCCAAAAAAATTGTCAATGCTGATATGCCTTCTACTAGTCGCACAGCTGAATTTTCAAATTTACATACCGATTCTTTTGAGCATACACCTTCCAGCAGTAACCCAAATCATACGGAGTTAGTAGAAGTTCGTAGCAACTTACAACAGAGCAAGGTAGCAAATCCTAACATTTCTATAAGTAATTGTTCAAATTGTGTTATTAGTATAAAATTATAAGTGTGAGGATCTTATGTTTGAGCTTTTAAGTTATCATTTCTTTATTAAACTCATATTTTGTTAATTGTACCAAATATTTCCATGATAATAAATAATAATAATGAAGTCTGTTGTCCAACAACTACACGTGTTTGAAAAATGGAAATTGAAGTGACAGTACATCAATTTATCTAATTCCGCTATCAAATGTGACACTTTGAGTCACTCCTTGACGTTAAACTATTCGTAACGAAACTCAAGGATAATTTATATCCTTGGATGTCTGTTATATTCGTTGTTTATCTTGATAACTAATTTAAAGTCTTTTGTTTCATTTTGGTTTTATTTACACTATAAACTAGGTACTATAATTACAAATGTACAAGCTCACTAACTCTAACCCGATTCCCTCGTGTCCCCGTTGACAGCTGTCATGTTTCCCGGGCTGTCCACTTCTGCCCTGGTTGCCAGTTCTCAACTCATCACGTTCCTACTAAAGCTCTAATCACACTACAATGTCCGAAATATTTTGAACCTTGAACTTCTGCATGTTTTGTATAAGCACCATTTTTTAACAGCTTGGGGAATATTCTAGCTCAGGCTGAAGATTGAAAATCCACCGCTTTCGCCTACATCCAACCATTGAGCATTGGCGAATCGGATGATAAGTTTGTCCAACGGTTGTTGTCTATAAAGTGTGGAATCCGAGTATTCGAACGAAATAATAATTTTCACAACCACTGACACTTCAAAGAGAAAATAAGAAAACACTTCTCTCATTTTGTAACAATATTCTCAGCATGATCAGATTTGACCATACATATCCCCGTTCTCCTCTTGAGAAAAAAAACATAAAATATAGAAAGAAATATATGAATTAATTTGTAATACTATCCAGCTACATTATAAACCAACGAAATAAACCCTTCACTTCAAAATAAAGACTTCTAGGTACCGAAAAACCAGTATGTTTATCAAGATCTAGCTGAATCCATAGAATATTGCGGAAACATGTAACAAAGAGCAAACTGAAGTTCCATTATTATTCTATTGTTCCATATCATATTAGGAATAACAGCATCTAAAGATACAAGTTGTGGATAAAACTACATTTGAAACAATAAATTCGAATTATCAAAGTCACTTGAGATAACGGAGAACTTAATAACAAAGGACAGATTTTGTTGAGGAATATGAAATTGAACCTGCAAACCTGTCGCAGGGAACTGAAATATTGATTTACTTGTATCTCTCATTTCTTCTGAATTACCAAATCGATATTATACATCAACTAAGAACGTGGGGATAGGCTGCAAGTGGTATCCTACCATTTTTAAGTTGAAAATGACTTCCTGGTGGGAATACATTTTTATTAAAAGGCTTGTTTCAATGGAAAATTTGCGACTTAAAATACATGCGCAAACTGACAGGTACGTGGGGAACGCGTTTAACAGTGTTAGTAAACGGGCGGTATTGAGCGCGTTGACAAAGCTCGGAGTAGGGGGGGGGGCTAGTTAGTCTAGTAGAGGACTACCTGACGGGGCGTGCGATAGTGGACACTAGGGGGAGGAGGTATGGGACGGAGATTGGAGTGCCCCTGGGCTCGGTTCTGGGACCGACGCTTTGGAAGTGTGTGTTTGATGAAGTTTGTGGGATAGTATGTGAAGAGGGATGTGAGATTACGGTGTATGCGGACGATGTATGTCTGGTATGTACGGCAAAGGGAGAGGTGGAGATAGAAAGAAAGGCGGAGAGGATGTGTAGGAAGATTGTGGAGAAGATAGAGCGGTGTGGACTGGAAGTGGCTGAGGATAAGACGGTGGAGCTACTGGTGAAGGGGCGGAGCAAGGCAAGGAAGGTGGGGGTGATGGTGAAGGGAAAGAAAATTCGGATGGAGGAAGCGGTGAAGTATCTGGGGGTGTGGTTGAATAGCCAATTATCCTTCAAACCTATATGTTGAAGGCTGCACAGAGGGCAAAAGTAAGGGCAGCGTGGCTGGGAAGATTGATGGGTAATGTTAAAGGACCAGGAGAATGGAAGAGGAATAAAATTGGTAGGACGGTAGAGCAGAGTATGCTGTATGGCGCGGAAGTGTGGGGTGAAAAAGCAGGGGTGAATGCGAGGGTTAGACCACTCCTGCGGGTGCAGAGAGGAATACTTCTGAGGGTGGTGCAGGCGTACAGGACAGTTGGTGGACTGGCAGTAGCAGTGCTGTCACGGTCCTATCCATTGGACTTGATGGCTAGAGCCAGACATAAACGCTGGAGGGGTGCGAGCAGAGAGGAAGTATAGGAATGGATGGATGAGGAAATGGAGATAAGGTGGGATGAGTATGAGGACGCGCTAAAAGGAGCGATTGGGAGCAGGAGAAATTGGTTGGACCGGAAATTTGGAGAGGCGAACTACTTCTTGACGCAGGTGCTCACAGGACATGGGTCAAGAGTGGGTTACCTCCACAAGATTGGGAAAAGAGAAACTGGAGTGTGCGAGAGATGTGAAGTGGAGGATGATGTGGGACATGTGTTTAGATGTTGGAAGAATGAGGAAGTTTTGAAGAAGCTAGAAAATAAACTGAAAGAGGCGGTGTATTGGGAAAATATGGTGGAGATTATGTTGAGGGGCGAGGAGGAATGGATGGAGATAAGTGGCGTGGTAGAGAGCATGATTAGGGGAAGAGAAGGACTCGCTATGGCATGAGAGAGGTAGGAATGATAGGGGGAAGAAGATGATGGAGAGTGTGTGAGGGACCGCCGCCCGTCTTGACGTATGCTAGGGTAGTGATTCCAAGGCGGGAGTAACGGCGAGTTTGAGGTGGGTTTGGTTGGTAGACATCTCCGTTGAGGATGAGTCCAACACTGTCTGGGTACTGGTTAAGGACCCAGTTGAACATGAGTTTCCCATCTCGGCCCGAAAAAAAAAAAATAAAAAAAAAACTGACAGGTCGATATCGATTGTTCCATATGTTGTACTAGTATAACCTGTTCCACGGATTACGTACTATAAAATAATACGACTGTACTAAGTAGTACACTGGTGAACTTATCCAATAATAAACTATACAATTTGTGATATTATGTTTATTGATATTGCTTTTTTATTGATGGAAATCGATTTTTTTGCTAAGAGCTGTGCTCGTGTTGATGATACTGGCGTAGAGCACGACTTTAATGTTATTCAATAGATATGTCTAATTATTCGATTCAGTATTTCCAATCAGTCGGAGTCGAAGTCTCCGTCGCTGATCTCATTTGGATGGTAAATTATAACTGGATTGATTTTTTTGATTGGGTTTTTACGTAGCCTCTACTGAATTTCCGCATTCTACCAAGTGATTTTCCAAAATTTTAGGAGTGTAGTTTTCAAATGCTTCTTTTGCCCACAACAATTAGCACCAATGTGGTTATCCAAATATGTCCTGCATAATTTCCAAATTAATTCCTTGGGATTAAATTGGCAGTGATAGCATGCGATGCCCATCACTGAGTACAGTACGTACAATCTTACTCGTTTATCCCTTTCAGCTGATGATGACAATGATGGTTGGCAACAATACTGTGAGAATGGTATGTTTTCGTTCATTAAATATTTTTTCCTACTCCTATTCTATAAGTTGTTAACTGAATGTCAATTTCCAGTCTCATAATGATACTCATTATAAGACTGGTTTTCATTATAGGACTGAAAAATTGACCAACAGAAATCTAGATTTTCGAATACCCGAGTAAGCAGATCCAATATTTTCTATAAATTGTTTGACAGTTGGTGAGAGATTCGTGTGTTTTATGACAGTTTGAATCTTTTGCGTTAGTTTTCAAAAGAAATGTCAAGCACCAGACCAAAAATACTTGATGACCAGGGTAAAAACATATTTAACTTCTCATTTTTGGTTACAATAATTTATAACTAAGTTTGTACAACAGTAACATACCTATATACGCTTCATGCTATTAGTTCAACCCTGTGGTCCCCTAGCACAGTGAAGAAGGGCGCTGCACAACATTGTTTTGAGTCCCGGTGAAAGCATTTTTTCATATTTTTTGTTTTAAATCAAATTTCTTCGTAGGAAAAATAGTGTATGCAACTCTCATGTAATGGTTGTTGATACACTCGCATCAATCATACGAAACTCGCTTTTGGCTTGTTTCGTATCCCCGTTGATGCTTTTCTCACATGATCGTTGCCTAATATACTATTGAAGTAGACTTAAGATGAAATGTATTCAAGAGAGTCATTAATTCGTGGAAATTATCGTTCACCATGTGCGTACGATAAGAATTTTCAAGGGGCTTAACATGTTTGGACAAATTCCTTTCCATCATAAGCGTTTGATGGAATTTTTGAGAAGGGTTCATTTTTTTGTGAAAATTTCCATCTACAATGCAAGTGCGATAAAATTGAAAGAAAACATTAATTTATTTGAACAAATTTCTCTCATCATTCGATAAAATTTCCAAAGGGAGTTAATTTGAGAAAATTCTGTACCATAAAATGTTTCGAGCAGGTTGATTTATTTGCTAAAATTCCCATTTGCTATGGAAGTAAGAAATTAACTTTTGGAAAAGTTTCATTTGTTTTCACTTTTGTCGGCATTCCACATTTGCTTTTTTTCTTTAAAAAGGACCAAACGTTTGCTTATTCACCGAATGGTACTAATTATTTCATAGCACAATGAGAGTTGAATCATGTGAAACTAGTACTTTCTACATGTCTCTAAACTCTTCAAAAAATGGATCTGGGAATTCCAAACAGATTTTGTTCTCTGAACATTTCTAATATCAAATCTAGAGAGATATTTTTTGTCATTTATCCCGGTTGTTGGTGGCGTCTGCATTTGTCAATACTGAAAAATCAGAAAAAATGATAACGAGAGTCAGTGTAGCAGAGTAATTGGCTATCCAATCAATCCAATGTTGTGTTCAAAGCCTGATTTATGTATTTCGATTAGTATTTTAAGCTGTTATTGGGGTTTCAAAATATGTACAGGGTTCTCTGAAAATGTCCTTGAGTTTTAAAAGAATGTAAAATACAATTGGAGGATGTGCAGACCCAAAGTCTACTGGTATATGCTTGAACTTTTTGAATGTACAATCAGCAAGTCTCCTTAAAAACAGATCACTGCTGTATATTCGCTCACCTAAGCTGAATATATAACTTCAAATTCAGCCTTAGGTAGAGCTTTAGAAGCCCGGAATTCTATCAGCGCTTGAAACAAGTGGATATCCACTCCCATTCCATTTGAGATAAAGTCAACTTCAAGTTAACCTTCGTTGGGTAATTTCAGTCGTCTATGCAGTAATGGTGAAGCACTAAGTTCGATGGCTAGTTTCTACCAGCGAGTTAAATTTTCGGGAGACTGAAATGAGAACAACAGCTTCAGAACTTGCAAATTTTATAATATAGGTCGTTTATAAGGAGTCAGACCTTTGGGACCTTTCAGGCTTCAATATATTATATGAGAAAAGACATTTCAAGCCGTTATTAAATATTTTGTGAAAACAAGAAAACATTAAATATCTTGAAAACTGCAAATCTTTTGATATGTAGAGATTATGCGTTTTTCACGTGGAAGCCATCGAGGAATACAAAATAAAATAAAAATAACTTTGAATAGCTGTGGCGTGGAAAATGAGAGAAGTAAGGTAACATATTCATCCAAATGTACACCACTGGATCAAGAATTGAAAAATGTTTTTCCATAAAAATATGCCATTTCACATTCAAAAACAACCTGCAAAATGTGAAAACAGTTTATCCATCAATTTCTAAGTTATCAGATTGGAACATTCAAATTTCCATAACTTTAACACCCCGTATTTCAAAAAGTAGATAGACTGGACCCCTCAATCACCATATCATTTTGTCCAATTTTACGAGCAAACGCTATAAGTATCATTTAACCTTCCTGGACAACCAACATCTAGTAATTAGCTTCGTTTTCTTAATATTTCGCTCTCAAAATACACTGATAACGCACCAACAAACCTGACAAACAAACACTTCATCTGATTGATGTTCGTCAGCTGTAACTAACTGTCATTCGTGACATCTGTCATCTGCACCTTTCGCCAGTTGTACAATAAACAGTTATCTCAACTTGTTTAATGTTCATTTTTCGTTGTGTAATATCTGGTTAACGCTAACTAGAGTTTTTAAAATGACATATTCCAACCGGACAAAATTGAAGGATTAATATTAAAAGAACCCAATAATAAAAGACGGAAAATCAAAGAAAGTGCTTTAATACAACTAAATGCAGATAAATGTGTAGCTAGTATATCAGCCGATTGTAGTCAAATTTGGTTACCAATGTTAGAAAGAGAAATTTCCAATAATCAATTACCTGCGTTATCAGGATAGCATCATAAGTTTTTATCCAGGTTTTCTTATGATTTATAATTTGAATAGTTGTTAATCGATACACATTTCAATACACAAAATCACATAACTGAGTATACATATTTCAAAAACTTAAATATTCATACACAAAAAAACTATTAAAAAACGCGTTTTATTAACAACATTTCCAATATAAGCGAAAGAAACGCGCTATCCCAATAAAAACCGTTCCTGGAACGTGCACTTTACTGGATTTCCATTTCTAGTAGACTATCATATCGTTGGAATGTCATAAAATTAAGTGTTTCATTTCACATTTTGCCACAGATATGATCTACTATGAATGGACCTTAATAAAAATTTGATAACAAAATTTTGCAGTCTTAAACTTCAAAATAATTTTTAATTGTCTAGTTGTCAAATTTTTTCTGTTGTGTCAGTTAGGGATAAAAAAATTAATTTCTACTTATTTTTTCTTGACAACGGTAGCTGGAACGCTACCGAAACGTGGAAATAAAGAATTCAAAAATATTGTGGTTTAATTTTCCAAGAAATTAGAAAAAGAATGAATAATATACCACAAGGAACAAACAGAAGATATTGAAACTTAACTTGTGAACCCACAAAATTGTTATTTTTCGATTTTTTTGACATTGTCACAGTACCTACCGACCACGTATGGAAATGAATGCTTCCGGAGAGGATAGCATAGGTACTGGTGGGAGATAGTGGGTATGGTGTGAGCCGTTATCTTTTAACTCCTCTAGGGAGCCCTAATATTCCTGCAAGAAATCCATACAATTAGTCTCAAATCAGAACCAAAAACCCCATAGAAATATGCTTTGGTTTTTTAAAAAGAAGATTCCCTGTTTTGAAAGTAGGCATAAGATTGAACTTACCGAAAGTTGAAAACAACTGCAATTTTACACAACATAGCCATTAATTGTGAAAACCACATGCCCCCTGTCAATCTTGAAGTTGAAGCTGCCATAAACGTTTGAGGAAACATTAATATTGATGAACATAGAGACCACAGAATTAATGACCATGGAATAACTCGCTACTTCTAGTAGGTTCATGAATATTTCCTACATTTCTTGTAAAAAAACCATTTTTTCAAATAAAAAAATGCAGACTCAGTTCCCTGCAGTTACAGGCCATTTAATTTGATGTAATAAATGAAACTACTCATTGATAGCACTAATTTATTTATTGATATCTGGCTCACCCAAAGATATAGCTAATTAATATTTTAGCGTTAAGCACCAATCCACCATCAGCAAAAATATTTTATAAACTTTATTTTCAGGTTATTTTTCTTCTTTTCCCATCTATGCGCGTCTAGAATGTCAATCATTTGATCTAATCCGCTACCAACCTTTTGAAAATGAACGCCAGAAGTCGATTTGTTAATGTGAGGGGCCATTCGCACCGGTTACCCTTAAACGTTAAGGTCACTCAAATCCACTAAGTGTCACTTAGTCGTTCGCACCGTATTTAAAGGCACCCTTAACGCGACGTTAAGGATACCTTAACTAAGCTCGGAATATCCACGGCTTAAAGTTCCACTTAACCTCGAAATACTGAAGTTGATTCATGACAGTTTAGATTTGAGTAAATTGTGCTTTGATAGATGGTAGATCTTTGTATTTGTAATTTGTCTTACTGGAATGGAAATTAGAAGATGATGATGACGATTTAGAAATAATTGATAGGTATTATTGAATACGGCAGTTATATATAATGGAAAATTATTTTAATACATTCGATCCTTCGACGTTTTTTCTTAGATTTAGAATAACGAAGGAAACTGCTCTCAATTTTCTTGGAGAAATTGAAATTGTTTATTTTTCTATAACATTTTTATATTTGCTAATAATATCTAATAATAATGATTTGATAAGTGTTGTGAAATTTATTCCACGAGATCGTTTTTCTCCGCTCATATTTAAACTACTAAAATGACTCGGAAGA
>CAJUYI010001095.1:46832-69205 GCA_910591695.1 Galerucella pusilla | reverse complement strand
CATAGTTTTCCATATGTAGCCAACTTACGCGGACACACTGTATATGTAGGTAACGAAAACATGTAAAAAAACATACCAGTAATCCAGATTCTTATGATAAAACGGCATCTTTTGTTCATTCAAACTGGTGTTAAAATTATTAAATGGATTACTGCACAGTTCCAAACTTGCTACTTTGTCGACAGACAAGACCTGCCGGAACCTTTCTCATTCTTATTTAAAGACAATTCAAAATTTTAAATTTCGCGGTAAAATACATCTAGAATATTGATTTCCGGTCTACTGTTTATTCCACCACAAATCACAAAAGTGAAATAATTCATTAAATATTTGAATAGCAATATACCTATATGGTCTATTCCACCAAAAACCAAAATTCTGAAGAAATTCAATGATTAATCTAAAAGCTGGAATGCTGAACGCAAAGTTCGCATTTCAAGTTTAACTAAGAGAATTGAAAGCTGGTTTTCGAATACTGGGCCATTTTGTAATCTAATGTAATAAACTTGGAAGAAATTTGTCAATGTAGATGAAATATAGGATTTCATTTATCCTGCTACCTACTTGTAGGTAGTTTGTCTTACAAATAAGGCATACTAGTCATAACTGAGGTACATTGTATGGAGTAAGTTATTGCCTTTTCAACAAACGCAATTTGTGGTATGGGATCGAAGCTATATACTTACCTTATTTTTCAGTGTCATAAAAATTTACGATAACTATCGATTATTATTTGCTTTAAAAAAAATACTTCACTTACAGCCGAAATATTGGAGCAGAATTGATAATGAGGCAATTTAATTTACAAAATGGCCTCTTTACGTTGTGCTTTATCGCTGCTAAGTTGTAATTTTATTCACATAATTATACTAAAATTGATGCAGATATAAAAGAAAAATTGACAATAAATTTTAAATTTCACCAAGAATTGTATTTGCACACTATACTGGGCTTTCCAATCATCAATGAGATATCCGAGATGTTAAATATATCCAGATCATTTTGTTGTTCTCATAGTTCATCGATATTGAGGAGCTGGTACGGATTCGTGAGTGATGATAAAGGGTCTGGAAAAGTCTAGGTCGTCAAGAGTGAATGAAAGTTTGTCGTGAAATTACCTCCATTCTAGAGGATATAATATTATTACGGGGTAGTATTATGTGAAAAAGTTCAACCCAAAGGCTTTCAGACCAAAACTGAAGAGCACTTACGACACAGAATCTTGAATATTTCGGGAAATAAATAGTCTAGAGCAACAGATTGGACAAAAATTGCGTGCCGTCAGAGACAATGGACCCTCCATTTATTCATTCATTCATACGTTTGGGTTGTGCTCAACATCCCAGGCACTTAATGAATTGTTGTACCATTAACCATGTTATCTACATACTTCCATTCCAGAACCTTCGTGTCTTCTATATAGGCCACCAGTTCAACTGGAGGGATCTTCAGTAGTTGTGATGGTTGTATCATTTCCACTTCAAAGTACTTCCGTCTGAGTACTTGTAAGTTCTCACAGAAGCAGAGTATGATAGTAGGTGTTTTATCGTAGAGTTCACATTTTCTGCACATAGGTTCATTAACTGTGCAGATGTTTCCTCAGGGTACAGTGTCCAGTCATCAGGTTGGTAACTGTCTTCAAATTTCCTTTACCCAGTTTCAACAGCCTGGACGAGAGTTCCTTGTCTACCTTATTCAGTAAACTCTTAGTATGGAGGTGTCTGGGTCTATTGAATAAAAAAAAGTATTGGCTTCTACTTACTCTTATTTAAGTATTTTCTTAGTATAAACTGGATAAAAGGTCAGTGACTACTTAATGTAAAAGGGATTACTTAGGGTCATAAGCAAACTTTTCTGATTTGAAGTAGTTACTTAAAATATAAGAATTTTTCCAGTACTGGCTTATTTTTATTTGAATGAAAATAAGATCTGTCTTTAATTAGTGAGATAACTTGACGATTTTTAAGGTACCTATAAAGCATCCTTTTTTCCTACGATAGCTGCTAGTATATTGTTAAACATGGTGGACTTCATAGATGTTCGTAACAGGAAGAACTATAGGAAGAGAAGAAGCATCAGCACAAGCAAATCTAAGCTCTTGTTGCGTTTTGGAAGTGAAAGTGTAGACTATATTTCAGATTATTTTTTACCAGAGAAAGATGAATCCATAGGAGGTTGCATCTCGGCAAAAGATGGAGATATTCCTACGATATGATAGTGATACCGGATTTCAAACAGGTATTCATTATACTACAGTATGCAAAACCATGATTGAAGTAGCTGATCGTATATTAGAAAAGGCCCACCATTGGATAAAATTTCCATCTAATCTAGATGCCATGGAAAAAGAAAGAATTAATTGGTCGAATCGATTCCAAATTCCTACAGTCATTGGTGCTATAGATTGCACTCAAATTAAAAAAACACCAAAATTTGGCGATGATTTGATTAACAGAAAAGAATTTGCTAGCATAAATGTGCAAGTAACTTGTGATGTTAATGACTTGATTACAAGTCTAGACGCTCAATGACCTGGAAGTGTTCACGATTCCAGAATTTGGAAACGAAGTTCCGTTTATGAAAATGTGGCAAGATTTCGGGGTAATTTCTGCCTTCTAGGAGATAGTGGATATGGAATTGCTCCTTGGCTATTAACACCTTTTAAAAATCCTCAAAACCGAATTGAAGAATTATTCAATATCACTCAGTCCAAGGAAAGAGTTGTGATTTAGAGAATTTTTGGACAAGTAAAGCAAAGGTTTCCCATTCTAGGACACAAGGTTGAAACATCTTTGTCAAAGGTTACAAAAATTATTGTTTGCTGTGCTGTTTTACATATCATTAGCAAGCATTTACGAGATGATTTTGAGTTTGTATTATATGAAATGGAAAGTCGTGGAGACTTCGATTACGTGTGTGATGAAGCTGAAGCAGTTTTCTGATTTTTATAATTATTTCATTAACTAACAAGAAGTACAAACACAATATATAGGCCAATTCTGTGCACATCTCTTAGCAAATCTGTAACGTTCTGTAAGTAAGTATATAGGCAATTTGGAATTCTGCGCTACCTGTACTTATAGAAAAGCTTATAGAATCGTAAATATTTCTGATCAGGTATTTGGCAGTCGAAACGGCTTATAGTTTGTTTTTGTGAGGTTATTGTGCGGTGTCAGGAAAAAAAATCATCGATTTTTTTGAAACAGTCCAATATATACTATAAGAACGTTTTGTTAGGTTATGTTCTACCGTCAGAAAATAGCCGTTAAGTTTGCCCCAGTTGATTTGTAACACTGTAAATAAGACGTTTAGAGAAAGTATCCCAGAATTGACATTTTTACGATTCTATAACCACAGTAGTTACAGAACATCGTAAGCTACAGATTTACGAATTTTACGAGTGAACCCAGAATTGGCCTAATAATTCCATTTTCCTTGTTATAATTTTTATAAATTAGACCATTGAGCAGTGTGAATAAAAATTCAGTAAAAGCTAAAACTTACATTTTCCTAGCAAATGCTTAGTTTGCAGTGAATAAAAATAAGTAGTAGCTTTTACTAAAAATGCAATTAGCAAAAGCGAAAGTTTTTAGCATTGTCTAAAAATGGTGTGAATGAAAGTAAGCAATTACTAAGAATATTAAGGAAAAGCTTACATTTTTGCAAGCTTGTTAGACCCTGGCTTAAAAATTTTGTATTGTTAAACAGTTTGGCAGAAATGGCTGCATTTATGAATATGGGATCTGTTTCCCGAGAGAAAAGAAAGTCGTGCCGAAGAATACCACGGTCTGTATATAGATTTAGTGAAGAAAATGTTGAGTGGATAGCTAACCATTTTTAGGAGCCAAAAGTGGAGACTAGGGGTGGTGCATTGAGTTAAAAAAAAACAAATTTCTGAGTGATCCTGGATTTCAAATAGGGATCGGAAAAGAAGAAGGAGTTCATAGAACAACAATATGTAAAACGATATCTCACGCTTTACCAAAAATAGTTGAAATGGCAGGAATATCGATTAAATTTCCTACAGAAAACCCGACTGACCAGGCAATCAACGAATGGGCACAGTTGTATAGATTTGAAATGAATCACTTCTCTCTTTTTTTAATTTTTTGGGAAATTAAACCACAATATTTTTAAATTCTTTACTTCAACGTTTCGGTAGCGTTCCAGCTACCGTTGTCAAGAAAAAATAAGTAGAAATTAAGTAATTTTTTATCCCTAACTGACACAACAGAAAAAATTTGACAAAATTAAAAAAAAGAATGAATAATATACCACAAGGAACATACAGAAGATATTTGAATCACTTCTCATTTTGAACGTAAACCGTTAGCACTCGTTAACACTTATGCTGCCAGGGATGATTTTCTAGAATTTCTAAACATGCCATGTCAGCCGTTGGCAACTGACGGACGTTCACTTATATGGGACATGTCAGTCGTTTTAAGCCACGGAGCGACCTTCCGATTAAACCCGTGTCTCAGACCGGCCCCCACTAGTGATGCTAGAAAATCATAGGTGGCTCAAATGGAAGGGCCGTCGTCAGTCGTTTTTGACTGACATGGCAGCATAGCCGTTCACAGTTCGTTCTCGGTTTGATAAAATATTATAAAGTAAAAAATATATGTGTACATTCATACTATCCGCAACAGTCAAGTTTCGCTCGAATCCCAGTCCAATCACGATCAGGTTCGAAGAAATTTTGTTTGACAATTCAAGACTGAATCGTGAAATGAGTCAGATTGTAAAATGTGAACATGATACGACTTTACCAGACCGAAATCGTATCGAGAACAAACTGTGAACGGCATTATAGTGAGGATCGGCCCTAAGTGTTAATGATACTGATTTAAAATGTGCTCGATATTAGCCTTTGTCGATTTGCACATCGGCAGTTAAAGTTTGTCCATACACATACAGTCTATCGAATTTCACGGCCGACTGATTGGTTATAAAAATTTAAATATAGGCCTTATAGCCAGTATAAAAACAATTTTTTCATGATTTACCAAAAAAGAACATTAAGTAAATGCTTAAAATATCTAGCTTTTGCTAGTAAGTAGAAGCAAAAGGTTATTCACTTCAATTTAAGTAAATGGTATTAGCAAAAGCTAAATCTACCTAGTAAAAGCTAAAGCTTATATTTCATACTAAAAGCAAAAGCTAAGTTTTTATTCACTCGGGCCATTATCCTTTTTTAGCAATTTGACAAACATAAGTCTGTAACCGCCAATTTTTACCGGCAATTCTTCCTCACTCGAAGACATGATTGCGACGAATAGACCTAAACAAAGCTTAATCTTGAAACCAAATGCTTACTTGCGGTTGCACACAATCCTTTCACGACTTGTTTAGTATGAATGTTTGTTTACGCAACGAAAAAAGTAAACACTTGTAAATATAAGTAAGTACTTATAAGTAATCACTCAAAATTCAAAAGATTTTTCCAGTATTTACTTTCGAGAGAGTTCTGGTTTTTATTCAAATAAAAATAAGTATTAGCCTTTACTAGAAGTTTTAGCTTCTTCTTATAAGTTTTGACTTGCAAGTTAATACTTTTTGTCAATCAATAAACTAGTAAGCCTCCATTTGAGTTGGTGTTCCTTAACTAGCCAGTTTCCGACTTTCTCTCTTATGTAATCCTTTTTTATTCCACAAAATGGTCCCGGACCTGTGAAGGCTCCTTCAGAACCTTCTTCAGCTAGCTGGTCTGCCATTTCATTTCCTGAAATCTCGTCATGTGCCGGCACCCATATAACAGCCAGTTTCACAATCGGTGGTTAACTCCTAGGGTCAAATAACCTTGACCGAAACTTTAACCCTCACTTTAACCAGGGACATGTTTCACAATCATTATTCATCTGCAGGTCAGGTAACCATGACTGTTCATTAATTTTTGTTGCGTTGGTATGAAATCCAACACTGATTTTCATGTTTCATGTCAATTGAAACAAAAAAGTTGTGTGGTTATGTTTATTTTATGTCTAAGTGACGACAAATTTTTGAATGAAATAGTGCTTCAAATTTAATTATGGAAACACAAATAAGTAAGAGATGTTCCAACTTTTCTAAAGAAGAGGAGCATCTATTGGTTTCTTTAGTGAGTAAATATAAGAACATAATAGAATCTAAAGAAACCAATGCGGTGACCTGGAAGATTTCTTCTGAGAGCCTTTCTACAGTTCTCTTGGACAAACTAAATCTACAGAAAAAATCGTAATTGTCGAATTCCTCAAAATAATCGGATCTAGGCCTTATCATTTTTGGTCTTCTTGGTTCCTCATCACTACTATATGCATTTACCTCATAATCGTTCATTTTCCATTCAAAAAAATATGCTAACAGATACCACGTTTTGTGACAGATACGTGACAGATACAGCAATAGCTTCAATTGTTAGGTTAGAATCTCCAGGTTATTATTATTACCACTAGATTTTCTGGTGGTTGAATATTCTGAGAGTTAACCATAACTTGAACCCTTTACTGAACAATGTGAAACACTTGTTTTGAGGTAACCAAGGGTTATTTGTTAACCTCAGGATAACTTGACATTGTGAAACCGGGCGTTAGTGACACTTTGTTGTCTCTTGCTAGCATATTAAGGGATTGTTTACAATGGACCCTTGAATAAGTACATTCAATTTTTTTTATCACTTGGATGCTAGAAATTTATTAGTAATTCATGAATTCCGAAAACTATGAGCTGAAATGATTTACAGAGATGGTTTTTATTTATTATAACTTTGGGCTTGTTAATAAAATGAGCTAACTAATTGATATTGTTTGTGCCGTTAGCGTTGAAATATTGGAAACCACAACATATTCCCCATATAACATCGTACACATGATGGTAATCAAATATTTGAGCTGCGAGCGTTAAAAATAAATAACCGTTAACGCCGCTACCTCATATGTCTTTCAAATTATTTACAGCAAGCATCTTGATACTTCCTTTAACACTTGAATATTATGATTGCTCGTTTCAGTATATGGTAACAATAAAATTATTAGTAATTTTTCAGTTGTTCGGCGACCCATAACCTGGTGCTCTCAGTTGAAGGCACGAGTGTAGTATAAGTACTTGTACGGATGATACGCAATCGATATGGTGTATGGGTTTGCGCCTCCAATGTTTCATATACTACTTCTGAGAATGCGGAAGTAATGCATGCAGGATCGTATCATTTTCTATTATTGCCGTCTACATTTCTAGTTAATATTAAAGTGAAGACTCTGTTGATAAGAAAATTAATAGAAAAAGAAATTAGTAATTAATATTTAACTAGAAAGCCGAATCTATAGTACCTACATTCAATAGCCTTCTAGCGTGCGTCATTGTTTGTGACGTATATTCGGGTTTTCGGTATGTCGCTTATTTTATTTGCTATTTTGCCGTATAGCTTACCTTAAATTTGATGAAAAAAATCATCAGGATCGTATTCAGCCAAATCCGAAAAGGCTCTGAAATTAATAAAACCAGCTTCTTTTTCTAACTGAAATAACTTGAGAACTTTCAAAATGACGATGAATTTTGTATTATTTAAATAAATACAACAATAAGATTTTTATTCATTTTTCATAAATAATAATTGACCGTAAACAACAGAGTACAGACATGACGAGAACTGTCAGTGGGACATTATAAAAAGACGTAAAACAGATTGCCAATACGAAAGGTACGTCTGCATCATATTTTGAATGCTGTAATTTCTCCCGATTGATAGGTCGCTTGCGTGTAATCTAAACATCAAGTAATCAAATTTTTTAAGTCAAAGATTAGGGTTAACGTTTGTAATACATTATTGTGATATTTTGATCAGGATTAAGCACAGACCTGCCTTTTTCCAATTTGTTCCGACAAAATGTGTTAGAAGGACATTAACAATTGATGACGCACACCAAAAAGGTTATTATATGAACTCTAGCTTCAATCCTATGGATACTTCGATCGAAGCTGTAAAAAAAACAGTGTATCGATCGCTGGCCACAATAGTGATGCCAAGTCTAGGGATTCTCGGGGTTTCTCGGGCACAATTTTTGGAACGCGTTTTTTATACACATCAAATATCCCATAATTATAGATGAGCTTGAGTTTAATAAAAGTTACAAGGGTGTAAAATTCAACTACCTCTCCTACCTACCTGAAATTGATAAAAACCTCCAATTTCTTGAGTTTTTGAATAATGGAACATTTTTAATAATTGAAATTCCAGTGAAACGCCTTATTATCGCCAGAGGCCAATTATCACGTAGACTTATGGCACCTAGCTAAGAAAATCGCACGCTTATTCTACACTTATCCTCAAAGTGGAGATTTCTAACCTAACATTATTGTGTTTTCATTGACATTTATGTCAATGATTTTTCTGCTTTCGGGTTTTCGTTTTCCGTCTTCCGATTTCAAGTGTGTTTTTTTTATTTTTGAAGAAGGATGTTTATGTAGGATGATCTGGGAGTATTGGATATTCTTGAAAATGGATTTCCAAGAAGACGGTACAACCGTAAAAACTATTAGGAAGAAATGGATGAAAAAACCTTTTTCCAAATGTTTCGCTTGACCTAGCCAACTGTTTCACAACTTGCAGAAATGCTAGAAGATTCTTTGGAGCATCCGGACAATTTGTAAGTCCAGACAGGCCATTAGTTTTCTTATTTTCAATAACCTCTTTGTATTTTGCAGCTAGGGATATTAGCAATTTTTTTCCCGAACTGTATAATTTTCCAATCTTATTTTCTCATTTTTTACTGTGCTTTTCATTATAAACAATTTTCTTATTTGAAAAACAGGAATAAAATCCTTTGATTTTCAAAGAATTGACAGCTTTTAATACGTTATTCTAAACCACAAAAACGAAAAGTCACTAGAAACCATAGAGCAATAAATAAAACCCAACATAAATAGCGAGGTTGAGGAATTTATTAAACACTTAGCTAAGAAGCAGAGCAAAAACATTGGTGCAACTGAACTTTAACTAGCTATGATATCACCCTAGTGTGATATCATATCGCACGGTTCGCATGAATTCGATTAACGTGGTTTTCTTATTTAAATTTACCTACGTAATATCTACAAATATTGCACAAAACACAAAATCTGTTCAAAAATTATTAAGATTCTCCAAATTTTGTGTGAAAAAAAAAACTAGTTACGGCCGGAAATCGAATCTCGTCAAATTGTCATGACGCGGATAGCTGCCAAATGTTCTAATTTAAAGAAAAAAGTCAAATTATGAAGAATTAAAATGTCTTCTGCCTTATTTTGGAAATATTTTGCACTACAAACTGATTATTTTAAAAATAATCATATGTTGTAGGTAGGTACAGTTATTGATATTTTCAAATAAATAAAACCATCATATTTCGTAAATTTATCGCGTGATCGTGAAAAATATATACTAATTATAAAAGTGAAAAATAATGAAGTAGGCTTATGTCAAAATTCTCAAATTATAACACAAAGCATTGAAATAGTTTTTGTGAATATTAATTGTGAGATAAACTAGAAATGAAAAGTGTTAGTCTCGGTTTTTTATTATAATGGAAGTTAATACTGATAGTAGCGAAAAACCTAAGGTACTCTTTAAATATTTAAGGCCGTAGGGAAACTAGTGTATATAACTCGTTGAAAAGTGAATTTCACTCATTTTATTTCCGCACTCACCGATGTCAACATTATTTTTTAAAAACCATTACATTAAACAATATTTGTTACAATTAATTATCGCATGGTCGTAGGAAAAATATTGTACATTACTTGTGCGAAAGTGATTTTCCACACTCGTAGGAGTGTCTCACCCGTCTCGCGCCTCGTGAGGCAATACTTCCCACTCGTGTGAAAAATTTCACTTTCAGCACTCTTTACGTAATATACCTACTATAATATTCCCCTAGCTAGTACGAAAAGTGATACGTACTTTTTCACTTCGCGTGGTGAGGAACTGCGGTCCCGTTACGAGAAGACTTTCCGCATGTGCTGGAAACAATTTTTTACACGCGGGCAGAAAATAAGAGATATCTATTACATTGGACATAATATAATCACTGGATAGAAATTAACAGGTTTATAAGTTACCTTCTGGTTATTGATGTAATCATTCATTCCTATCAACGCAATTTGTTTGCTATAGATCCTTGTCTTTATCACTAAACTGCATAGGCCAGATCTCAGGACATTCATGGTTTTTCCTTAGCCTAGTCAGACCTTTAAAGTAGCATGTTGTTTTTTCATCTTCTTAGCAAAATCTGCAGATGCTTGTGTCTGCCAATCCGAATATGTGAATATGTTCATAGGCTTGTTGAGTCGACAATGCCCTGTGTTCAGAATACTGGTTGTCTAGCCATTTTGGCTTATTTGGTAATCCGTGAAATTTGGAGATGATTTTTTGATGAACTCTGTGGCTTATTTTATTACCGGCGTCTTATTTCTTCTTTTTTCATCCAAGTACCGTTGTATGTTTTCTGAGCATCCAATTTACCAAAGAAAGGATCTGTCCGCGTGATCTAAGTGACTGGGTACTTAGGGAACTTAGCTTAACTCAACTTAGGAACTTATCACACATGTTAATAAGGACCTTACTTCAGATTACTCAGGAAACATTATGTATAATTGAGTGATTGTTATGAGCTGAGGCTATGTCACGATTTCAATGTAGACCAGTGAATAATTCGGTTGAAAAAACATTTTTTTTTGCTCTGCATTTGCAAATGATCATTATCAAAGATCGGCAAATCAATCCTATTCAAACAGCATACTTTCACGAACAAGTATAGAAGACTGCATGATGCTAAATCTGAAGAATGTAAGATAAGCTAACAGCAGTTCTTGACCGTTACCTCCCATCTCGATTTTAAGTAGATTTTTCTGCCGATATCAGTGTAGTTAACACACGTCATGAAATTGCCCCTTACGAAAATCATTATCACGGTTCATAACGTTAACCGCATTTAATAGTTGATTGGTGAAAATTTACTCACCCGCCGGCCACAGAAACATATGGCTGTAGTAAGAAGTCAAGAGTTCGACAATAATTAGAAAACCGAGATCTCTATTAAGGATTATTCATCGATGGATTGATTATGGGTAGAATACAAATCTGTAACTGTACTATCGTAACTTTTCTGATTAAAGTGTTATGAATTTAAACACGTTCTATACTTTGCAGTAAACCTAATTCATAGGTATTTGCTGCTGTTAATGGTGGTGAAGATGTCAAATTAAATTTCCTCATAACATAATCTTTATTTGGCGTATTGATCCTAAGTAGTTACTACGTATGTAATACATGCACCCTTTTGTAATACTAGATGACGCGGAAAGCTATCTAAAGGTGTTTTGTTTTTACAGGACAACGCCCCTGCACACAAATCTCATGTTGCCATGCAAAAAATTCGTGATTTAGGGTTTGAATTACTAGAGCACCTCCCTTATTCACCAGATTTGGCTCCGTCCGACTATGATCTCTTTCCGCAACTGGAAGAAAAGTTTAAAAGGTTGTACATTTTTTCCCAACTAGGGGGTAATAGAAGCTGTGGAGGTCTGGTTTGCAGAGCGAGAAGATACATTTTTTTGAAAGGTCTAGATATGTTGCAGATCCGCTGTGATGAATGTATACAATTAAGAGGAGAATATGTTGGGTAATCAAATATTTTGACAATAAAATTTTGTTTGGTTATATAGGAGGCTAAGAATTTCTCAATATACATATGTATTCGTGATGAGCAAAGCAAGACCAAGACCAAGACCAAGACTCGAACAGTCTCGGTCTTGGTCTTGCTCATTCAGTCTTGGTCTTGGTCTTGCTCAAATCTGTCTGGTCTTGGTCTTGCTGTATTTTGTTTGGTCTTGGTTTTAGTCTTGGTATTTCCATAATTTCTTAACGAACATCTTTCAAAACATTTTGTAAACATTTTATTTTTATGCAACAAACATTACTACTGGTTCGTTCTTATACTGTGCAACGGCTTTGTCACAAATCGTCTTAAATACAGAAACTTTATCATGTACGTCGCGATATAAGCTTGTCACAACTTGTCAAGAGAATGATTCTCTAGTACAAAATATATTTATGAAAACTCAAGAACCTACCCTTCTCCAACGCATAAATTGACCTTTTAGCAAAAAAAAATCCTTGAGAAAAATGAAAATATTGAAAAATAAGTAATTTTCCCTTGGATTTTAGCCATGTGTTAACCAGACATTGGGACAAAGACATTTTTGTAGATCCTTTTTTTTTAACAGTGATTTCTTTGTTTTTTATGTATATCGTTTAAATCTAGTAAAGAAAACTGACAATTCCACATGCCAACTTATATTGTTCCAAGAAAAGCATAATATGTTGACGCTGTTACAAATATTTTATCTTGTATAGTTACTGTGAAAAATAATTTTTGGTTGAGTCTTGCGTATTAAGTCTTGGTCTTGCATAGTCGGTCTTGGTATTAGTCTTGTTTTTGTTCATTCTGTCTTGGTCTTGCGAATCGAAGAATAGTTTTGGTCTCGGACAGACGAACTAATAACATTCAGTGATGTTGTCCCTTCTAATTATAATCATATTAATCTGTTTTACTCAATCAACCTGAGAAAAATATGGAACATTGTATTGGTGGCTCGTATCTTTGTTGCAAAGCGATATATACTGTATATTACACAATACTAAACAATAGTAATGTCAAGGTTATTATGTAGTGACCATAAATGGGCAGCTTTTCACCTGTCTTCATCGTGAGACTTATTTCTCTCACTTTACATTCAGATAAGGAGAAGTACCTACAATTAGTACAAAAAAAGTAGTCGGCATCGTCTCAGCTTGACAATTGTCCAGTTAGTAGATTATCACGCTGCCTATTTTGTTAACTGATACTAGGAAAAAAGAACGACTCATTGAGGCGCAAACTTAGTGGAGTGGAGATTAGGCAGTATATTTGGTCACCAGTTCAATCAAAGCACGTACTTTGTCTGGATATATAAACTTCTGAGACTACTGCGTCCAAGGAAAGATTTATCCAAGGAGGAACTTGTGCACACAAAAACTAAGTGCAGATGTGCCGCGGGGCGCGGACTTGATCTTGCATCCCAAGTTACAGTATTGAAAATGGTGATGGAATGTTTCTTCAAGAACATGTGTCTGAATTTTATAACTTATGTAAAATAAAATTTCCGGAAATGGTAAGGCACTTGAATATTTGACAAACATTTTTTCAACTATATAATTTTTATGGTTCTGTAGTTGTACGTCCCAGAACGTTATGTCAGGAATGTGAATTTATATATACAAATGTCAACAGATGAATACGTGTTGGTAGAATTCAAGGTAACTTCAATTTGCGGTGAGAAACTAGATGGTTTATTCTTCACAGTGCCAGTGGTATAGTATGAGTTAATATTGAATTAAGGTGTTTGATAGTAGTTATTGGAAAGGGATATATAAAAGGAAAAGTGGAAGCACTAAACAATGTTTAGTTTGGTAATTAAATACAGGAATTTGTACAAAAAACTAGAGATTTGATAGAGAGAGACTAAAAATGATTGGAGGACTTTATTTGACATTTTTTTTCACGCCGGTCGTTAAAGAACTATAGGGCTCTAGAGTTGGGAATTGAAAATGTTTTTCTATTTATAATTTATTAATTGCTTATTGGAAATTAGTGGAAATTCAACCGTTGATAGAGACCATAAGTACATTCTTTTCTACGAGTCTACACTTGTGTACTCAGATACGGACTTAACAAATATAATTGTCTTCATTTTAACATTTTTAGACTTTTTAAAGAAGAAAAGTCGTCTTGTGACATCTCGATAAAACTAAACACTTACTGGCGCATTTTAAAAATTTTTTGTAATTTTTGAACAGGTTTGACTTTTTCATTATCGTCAATTATTTGGATCTCGTTTTTTCAATCTGTTAATGGGATGTTGCAGTTTTCCAGTTTTCAAGGTTTTGCTGTTATTTTTACATAGGAGATAACCAATGACCAAAATGGATCTGAAAAGCTCACGTCATCAAATCTTATCTACGTTTCTCAGATGCATTTCCTCAGCTCAGTTTAAAATAAAGTTTAATACAATTCCACATAATACACTCACCGGCACGAAAAACGGAGTAGTTGAATTTTTTTAAACAAACTTCAAATTTTAATGCTTTGTGATGTTTTATTATCATAATATCTTACACACAACTAAAATAACATGTTTAAAATATTTTTTAACAACAATTGAACCTTTATTTGAAGAAAAAAAATTGTTCCGAACAATTTAAAAAACGAGAACAAAAAACTTCTTGTAACAATTTAAAAAACCAGAACGAAAATAAATTTCTGATGTGTCATAACGACTTTAAATTATTCAAAACTGAAACGACTTGCTATCCCAAACTTTGGAGCCCCATTATTAATAACGGGTGTTGCCCCCACGTGCTTGAATTAATGCCTGTATCCTCCTTGACATGCCTAAAATCAAGTGCCGAATGTCCGCTTGTGGAATAAGTTCCCATTCCTCTAAAAGAGCTTGTCGCAGCTGATTTAAAGTTAAAGTAGCAGGAACACGACTTCGCATTCTTCGCCCAAGCATGTCCCAAACATGTTCTATGGGGTTGGTATCTGGGCTTAACGCTGGCCAGTTCATAACAGGAATGTTTACCTCGTTTAAATATTGTTGAGTGATTCTCGCAGTATGAGGTCTTGCGTTATAATGCATAAGAAGAAAGTAATTTCCAATAAAATCAACATAAGGGACAACAAAATCTTGGAGAACGTCCCCTATGTACCTGGCAGCAGTTGAGGAGCCTCTCGGAGAGATGTACAATTCTGTGTGTGCCTCCAGAGAAATTCCTGCTCACACCATAACGGATCCCCTCTGATATCCTACCCTAGGGCTGAAGGTACATTCAGCAAAACGCTCGTCTGGCCTTCGTCATACTCTCTCACGGCCATCTGGAGACCGTAAGCTAAATCTGGACTCGTCAGTAAATAAAACGTGCCCCCATTCATTTTCACCCCAGTGCTCATGAATTCTGGCGAACTGAAGTCGTGCAACACGATGATGCCTAAGACGTTCTGTGCCTGTCGCAGGTCTACGACTGGTTAGGTTGGCTTCCCTGAGTCTTTGCCTAAGTGTCCGCTCGCTTACAGTAGTTTGCCGGACGTACTGGAGTTGATTTCTGATTTCAACAGCTGTAGCATGACGATTTCGTACACTTTGTAAGGTGATAAAACGATCATCACGAGCGCTAGTTCTGCGTTGAGGACCAGTTCCAGGTCATCTATTGTAAACTTCAGTTTCCAAGAAACGTGTAAAAATACGGTGCACAGTGCTATTGGATACATTATACTATCGGGCAGCATACCGTTCACTCCTCCCATCTTGAAGCAACGCAACAATAGCAGCCGCTGTTTCGGGATTAACAGACATATTTTTTAGATTAAATAAATGAATCACTGTAGATTAAATAGACGCAGCACAAATTTAACACGTATCTGTCACGTTGGATCTGTCACATTTCTCAAAATTCATGGCCAACTATGCACTTTACGGCCAAGTAATAAGATCTATGGGGTTTATTATTTTAACTTAAATAAACTTTTTTACTTCAATTAAAGGTTCAATTGTTGTTAAAAAGTATTTTAAACATGTTATTCTATTTGTGTGTAAGATATTATAATAATAAAACATCACAAAGCATTAAAATTTGAAGTTTGTTTAAAAAAATTCAACTGCTCCGTTTTTCGTGCCGATGAGTGTATAAGAGCTTATTATTTTTATAAGAGTTGTTAATAACAATGTAATAAATTATATTAAACATACTTAAAGAGAAACTACATGGAAACTCATTTTTCAAAATACTTCAATTACCATATCAAACTAGAATGTAAAAAAATACTGGTATAAATATGAGATGTAATGATTGTTTATGTTGTTTTTAATCCATACATTATCAAAAGGCAATTGAGTAACAATTTGAGGCAAATGGCTTCCGACATGCATAGACAAATACCTAATGGTGGAATAAAACTTTCTCCGTTATAGTTATCTGGTCGAATTTATAGAAGCGATTACGAAATTTACTGGGCAGAATAAATAAACGAGACTGGTTTCGTTCGTTTCGATTCCGCTTCTATTATCGCGAATAGTTACCTCGTTTCTGCATATTTTGAGATTAACTTTCTATTGGTATTCTATAAGTACAATAATTATGTGAATAATTTACGTTTAAAGTCATAAATCCACATCTTGTAAGCAAAATGATCGATAAATGAAAATTAACAGGAATCGAGTTCGATTTGAAACAATGATATCACAACAACATATTGTAGTTATTTCTCTTTTCTTCGCCTACTATTAGGTTACTTATGTATTTATCTGTTTTTGGGCACAATAGGGACTTGTCCTTCTGCCCTTGTCCAAATATAATAATAATAATAATGAAATCTGACCAAAATTAACACCTATTATTCATTACAATATACGAGTATGTTTCTTAATCAACGCACAAAAATTAGATGATACTGGAACTGTCTTAGAAAATTCGAACTACAATAACTTAATTACTTCTAGAACTGTCATAAATTATTTCAAAAGGAAAGTATTAATTATACCATCTTCTAAAAAGGAGTTCACAAGGACTGCAATAACTACAAAGGTATTACATTACCCAATACTCCCATGAAAATACTGAAAACGATCTTGAAAAATGACAATAAATTGTGGAAAAAACAGAGCGGATTGAGAAATGGCATGAAGATTAAAAAAAAATGAGAAAAAGTAGTTGTAATAATAAAGATCAGAGAAAACTCAACCACTTATATCAATGTAAAATACTACAAGTGAATTATTTCCAACATTTAGGGATGGAATTGGATAAAAGAGGGACACAAGACGCCGATATTAATAATAGAATTCAGAAAACGAATAAACTTTACCATGTAATGAGCACAAAATTTATAAATATATGGGAAATTTCACAGCAGACAAAAATTAAGGTTGTGCTAAAAGCAAAAGAAATGAAATATCTTAGGAGTCACTAAGATGGAGAGAGACTGCGATATATCGTTATAAGAAAAGATCTAGAGGTACAATCCACATTAGAATGTATAAAAGGGGATAGATAACTATTCTTAGTATGCCCAGACGACTGCAAAGCATATAATAAATAATCATGGATCACGCACAAAGTTATAGTGAATTGAAAATAAATAAGTTACAGTCAATCAATCAAATTTGATTCAATTGTTTGAATAAAATATATGTAAACATTAACTTATTACATATTACGTTCAATAAGGTGTAACTTGATGGTTTCGCCATACCCTTGGGCACATATAACTTTTATAATTTTTTTTCATTTTCGCTTATTCACAAGGTGGTGGTTTTATATATTTAAACTTCACTTTTTTCGATGTATGGAATTTTCGAATGATAATAAATAAACTTCCAGAATAAAGCATCACAATTTAAGCCATTCAAATGCAATGGGTTTTATCAAACGAGCGAACACTTGCAGATTTTGCTGTCACATCATTTAATAATGACCTATACCTATGAATGAATTTTCTATAAACGTTTGCATGATTAGACATAATACACGAGCATAAAAATTATAAGCTGTTGAAATAAACTGTTTTTTCCTGTGACTCCCTGTACAGTTAACTGAAAAGTATGAGGGACATTAACAATACAAAGTTTTAATGGCTATTGTTAACATAGTTATTGTTTATAAATCTTTTTATTGCTTCATTTGTTAATATCGGCTCTTTCACCATAATTTCGCCGATTATCATTTGTCTGTCTTGTTTAAAAAACGCAGTCATGTATAGAGATATTATAGTATATTAAGTATCAAGAACGGTAAGGGTTGTTTAACGGTCGACAGAAATGTTTGCTGGAGATCGGTATTACCCTTAACGTTCGAAATGCTTTATATAAATGTTCTTTCTGATATTTTTTTTTCGGGGAAATTAATATTTTTTATGATATTAAAAATAGTGTGGCTTGATTTCCAAAAGAAATTAACAAAAATATAAGTAATATTGTGGTTTGATTTTCCAAAAAAATTGACAAAAAGAATAATGAATACAAGGAACATACCTAGGGATAATATTTTAAATGTTCTCTTACATCTTTTCACACGGACAATATAAGTCATTTTATTTTTAATAAATATCTCGTAATAATAATCAAATAGTTTACAGCAAATGCAGTCTGGCCTGTATACTATTAGACTTCATTTCACATAAGAAGAGATATTGATGATATTCAGATATTGTTATGTGCAGTTTTTTCGCGCATACGACTGCAACTTCCAGACTGCTCTCTCTTCTTATGTGAAACGGAGTCTAACTCCGCTCTCTCCTTTAAACCACAGAAGACACACGGTATCTGTATATTGCTCATTTAAAGCACAAAAATCCCCAAAAAGAGTAGCATCAGAGTTCAAGTGAGACACTTCGCTAGGAGGAGCATATCCTGCTATTCAATGTTTATGTACGGTGGCCGTAGTTTATTGCCGCCAACATCTTTACTACAAGTAACTCTGTCACACTATGCTAACATACATCAGTCATCAATTCTCAGATATATTTCCAACAGAAACTTCTTATTTAAGATGCCAATGAGATTCTTATGGCACTGTTTAGTTGAATATAACTCGAAAAAACTTTTGGGCCGGTCTTTAATTGGTTCGATGTACAGTATGTCTCATTTTAAGTAATGCTTCATGATTCCACGTTCCACAGCTATTAATAAATATAGAGCTTCACGTTTTCCACTGAGCGGTATGAATGTATCTCAGGTTTTGAAAAAAATGTACTTCTTGAGGATGTCCTGTATCCCATCTACCACAACTACTACACTCTTCTACATCTCTCGCTTGAAAAAATGTAACTTTCGACACTCGTTAAACAATATACTTACTATTCTCTTCGTGGAGAATACTTTGGGAAACAGTTGCTTTCAAAAGTTCTATATCAAAGTATATTCGCATATTTTTCACATTATATTCAATTTCGTTTTTCAAAGATTTCTTTGAATGGGTTTGTACTAGTACCAGTACTAGTGCCATCGAGATTTAGCTAACGTTTTGGCAGATAACAATATAATCCTGAGGTGGGTTAAAGGGCACGACAGGAGTAAAGGTAATCGCGTTGCCGATTCTTCAGCCAGGGAAGCGGCTAGACCAAAAATTTTAGTACCCAGTGACACTTACAGCCTGACGACTTCGACAATTGCGGAACTAGCCAAACCCATGCTCAATCACTTAGGATATGGGATGGAATCAAAGGATGCAGTCTTGCCAGGATCACCCTGGGCGACCCTGGGAAGCTGGCGCCGAAGAAATATTTGGCGATTACCAGGAAAAACCTACGTTTAACAGCAGAATTTCTGACTGGCCACTGTCAACTAAGGAAACACCTCTATACTAAGGGGCTAGTGGACACACCTCTATGCAGGATGTGTGAACAGGAAGATGAAACTATCAGGCATGTCTTATGCGAGTGTCCAGAGTTATCGTCAATAAGAGAGTGTGTAATCGGTGAGTCTTGGCCTACACCTGCCGATATAAAGAAGATATCTCCTAGTGACCTGTACACCTTCCTGGGAGGGACAGGATGGACGATGACCTAGAAGGACAACTCCTTGGGAGGATATACAATGGGTCACATGTGGCCTAAGTGCTGTGAGCCTACACCCACCTTCCCTATACTTTACAGATACAGATGGGTTTGTTGTTCACCTGAATAAAATGCACTGTTTTTATGCACCTACCTAAAACACATTACTAGCTAATCACATACTTAATATCCATAAAATGTATTAGACGAATATGTTTTTTCCATTCCTCGTGACATATGTAATAGTGAGGTATTTCTAAGAGTAGTAATTTAATTCAATCCGATAAGGCTTTCTTCTAAAAATAATTAAATTAATTGAATGCTTAAATTTCAGATCTTGATAACCTTCAATTCCTTATTAAATATGCATTTTACCTCTCAACATCATAATCGTTTACCGTTCTTTCACCTTAGTCGTTGGCTGAATTTAAATTATTATTATTCGACATAATCGTGTTGATAGCCTAAGGTTTATGAACATAAAATTTATAAGACAATTTTGATAAAATCAAGTTATAATATTTTTGAATTTTCAAATTTCACCTCAACAATTTGGTATGTTTCGAGGTATTAATTGAACTCACAACATACTGCTGACATGATGGATTAAATTTAAATATACAACTCATACATAAATTATTATGGACAATAATGATAATCCGAAGGTTTCTGTAATTCTTCAATCTTCAGTAAATGTGACAACACCGCTTATACTGAATGTTTACGTTTGTTAACATAATATGCTTGTTTTTATTTTGACCAAAATATTAAATATTACATGGCTGTTGTGTTCAGCTGTTGTTACCAACTTTCGTGAAAAAATATGAATACATTCTTTATCCGTTAAATGATACCTAGAAAATAGTGAATCGTTGTGTATGGTATGCAAAAAAAACTGCATAAGTGGTGTTCACAATACATCGTTTCACAGGTAAACAGCAAGTTCGGAACAGTTCTTGAACTACCAGTGTCGCATCATTTACTATTTACTAAAAAACAAACAAGGTTCTAGGGTATTGCTCAATTGCTGGTGTTAATAATGTAAATGAATAATTGGATTCCTCGAGTTGTAAATCAACTTCACAATTGGAAAAATGTCGTTGAGTATGAGAACACTTCGAAAGAAGCTAGTCATTTAATTTAAAATTTTATAATCATATAATTAGAAATGTAATTAGAAATTGTAGAAAATCGTTCTCACCTATAAAAACAAAATCGGTAGAGATTTGTCGAAAACAAGTCAAAATTTTATATAAAAAATTAATTTTAGTAAACGATTTTCTTCAACACCCTGTATATAATTGTCGATATATTCATTGTGTATTTATAAACGATTTGGAGGAAATTCAGATGGAAATATTTTTCACATTCGGAAGCTTGGTAAGAAAGTTATTTGAAACTCGAAAGTTTTACAGTGTACGTTTGTTTGAAATTTCTTATACAGTGTCTGTCAAATATATGGAAGAAGTAGCGATATAAGTAGTGTTTTTTAGAAATACAGTGGCGGGGTTATAGATTTTTTCTAGGAGTTGTCTATTAGTCAACAATTTGGTACTATTATGGTGCTACTATTACTAAATAAATACACATACATACACATACACATTGGCTTAATACCCCCGAGGGGGTAGCGCCGCTTTAAAAAGCTCTCTAAATCCTTTTTTTGGGGTGGATCAAAACCCTTTTCTTCCTCTATTTCCTTATATTTTTTTGGCAATCTGACGCCATTTCTTCATATCTTTTGTTTTTTCCTTCCACTGCCTTATTCCTATGCTATCAAGGTGTCAGTGTCACGCTTCTCCCTATTACGGCTCCATAATAGTTTTCTTGCTATTTATTCCCAACAAATTATTGTTGGAACTCCTTTGACTCCAGGAATTAACTTACATAATGCTTCGGGGTGTACCTTCAATTTGAATATAACAAATAATAGGTAGATTTGGTCTATATTAGCTGTTTACTTTGTCATAATAAAATGCGATAAAATATACCTGAATACTGAGCAGTTGGCGATAAAATTGTGTATGCACCACGTCAGTAAAGTGTCTATATCGGCCTGTTATTCGCCTCGCTTCGCTCGTCTTATATTTTCAGACTCGTCCGATAATGAATCACTTTACTGCCTTGGTATACATGAATAATTATTATCCCAAAGAATATTAAAAACCGTTTTTTAAGGTCGTTTTGCAGATCAACTCGTGGCATCTTTTGTAGTGAGATCATTATCATTTTCGATGGTCCCTAACTCTCACCAATTATTTCCAATCTTGTTATAATAGCTTCGATTGGCTGTGGCTATCATATAGGTGACTCCCCGTATATCATATGCGATTTTAGTAAAATGTTGTATTCTGGCCGATATCACCGTTAGTTTCGCTACTACCAGACTTCTTAATCCAGCCTCGATGTAATCGCCGTCCACTTCCATAGACATTACCAGCCCCACGTGGTCTTACTTTTATGGTTTACACTTCCTACTCTTGTCCGCGGCCCGAATAAGGTTAATGCTGTGTGTCTTACAGTAAATTCCGTTTCAATTACATGCTGTTTAATGATTATTTTATAATGGCTGTCCATCGGATAGTATACGTTGGGAACTTGACCGGACTCTTTAAATAACCGACTGTGCAATGGTACTACCTTCGGCAACTTTAACCAATTTCGTATCGATATTGACGGTTGATTTCCTAGATCGAACGTATGTTTATGTGGGGAGTAAAGAATGAGGTTATTAAATCCTATTTTGGAATTGGATTAACGGTACTTAAG
>CAJUYI010001095.1:0-36832 GCA_910591695.1 Galerucella pusilla | reverse complement strand
TGGTAACTAAGCAATAAAAACACAATAATGAACTAGTATGACATAAAAAGTTTTTTTGTTTCTGGACGGCATATTTCTGTGAAGTGCTCAGTCTGTATTACAAGTTTATGGCACATTCCACTTTTTTGCTTCAATTCTTCACTTCGTTTTGCTTACGGTACGTCCAAAAAACAATTTGAGGATCAACAGGCTATTGAATAATATAAATGAATGAAACTGTACATGTTAATAATACTTTTGTATACAGATACGCGTAGGTCCACGGAAATTGTCGAGAAGCTTTAGAAAAAAAAATTTGAGATATAATGAAAGTTACATAATTTAATTATTGTTGTTTGTTTCACATCAATTTTTTTTAACATCCTCCGTTTTCGAGATATACTCAAAAAACGGGAGTTTGAGTTTTAATGATGCTAAAAGTCCAAAAGTTTCAACTGTGGACAAAAATGTTAAGAGACCTTTTTTTGTGTAAAATAAAATTACCTTTTTTTTTATTCAATTTTTTTTTGTAAAATGTATCGTTGGCGACTTATATGCCGTAACGCGTTTTTCGGAAGACGAAATGACTCCTCCACACTTCCGATCATGCGGAAACCGGTTTTTTATTTTTAGTAAGTTTTAGATTATATTCTTCAAACTATAAAAAAAAAATCGCGCTCGAGAATGCAGGACTAACGTTTTTTCACAAGTTCGCCACCCTATAACACGGCGGTGTCAAGACACTTATCGTCAGATTAGTTAAATTTAGTCTTAAGACACCAAAATCAACCCCCAATATCTGAATCTGACGCATCGAGTATTTCAGACTATCGATTTTTGTTTTACTAATCTGATCGTCTATCCTAGGCGCCCGTCACTACATATAGAGCTAATACTTTCCAAAGTTGTTCTATTAGGTCTAAGGTATCTCTCATATCTCCAATTGCCACGCTAGAGTTTTTCCGAATAATTCCCTGTTCGCCTCCCTAACTATAGTATAACCCCCGAAAAGTCCTCTTTAGTCCTTTTAGGGAGTTTGTAATATAGGCAACACAAATTACGTTAAATAAACTAGTATCATCTTCTATAATTTACTTGTTTCTGTGGTATTTGAATATATCGGTACTTAATTTTTGTAGAGTGAATATCACGAGAAACCGAATTAATATTGTTGACTTATAATTAATTACGATTCAAAATGCTGAAGTTTATTATTATTCATACTTTTTTCGAATCCTCGGCAATTTTATTACATCGATAAATATTTTTTTTCCGTACAAATAATCTGGTTCGTTTTTTTCATGTTATTATGTTTAAAAATGTTAAGGTCACTTTTTGCACGAGAACTAACGGATTTATTAGTTTACTTGCAAGAAATGTCTGCATATAATTGTATTGAGGTTACGAAGTCATTAACATATGAATTTAATTTGTAAATGGAAAATGTGTTGCTATAGCACGGAACAAATCGGTATTAATTTGAGAATTATAGTTTTTCACAAATGTAAAAACTGCATATATCAGATATCTTGTGAATGCGACAAATTTTATTTAGATGAAACATCTAGACCATTGAAAGTCAGAATAAATGAACATAAAAAGTATATCAAAAATAGGGTGTTCCTTAAGTCAGATATTTGCAAACATGCTTGAGAAGAGGGGCATCAAATTCAATGGTATTCGACAAAAACAATATTGAAAGAGCCGAATAATAAAAGAAAAATCGAAGAAAATGCTCTAATACAACTAAATGCAGATAAATGTGTAGCTAGTATTTCAGCCGAATTTGGTTACCAATGTAAGAAAGAGAAATTTCCAATAATCAATTACCTGCGTTATCAGGATATCATCATAAGTTTTTATCCATGTTTTCTTATGATTTATCATTGGAGTAGTTGTTAATCGATACACACTTCAATACACAAAATCACCAAACTGAGTTATACATATTTTAAAAACAAAAATATTCATACACAAAAAAGTAACAACAAACGCGTTTTATTAACAACATTTCCAAAATAAGCGACAAAAAAGCGCTATCCTAATAAAAACCGTTCCAGGAACGTGCACTTCACTGGATTCCATTTCTAGTAGACTATCATATCGTTAGAATGTCATAAAATAAAATATTTGATTGTCTAGCTGTCAAATTTTTTTTGTGTCAGGTAGGGACCAAAAATTATTTAATTACTAATTAATCTTGACAATGGTAGCTGGAACGCTACCGAAACATCGGAATAAAAAATATGAAAACATTATTGTGGTTTGATTTCCAAAAAAAATAGAGAAAAAAGAATAGGTGATGCCACAAGGAACCTACAGAAGTTATTTATATTCGATATTACAATAAATTAACTACTATAGCAAGAACACAAATTTCTTGAAGCTGACATTAACGACATTTAAATCAAGATTCATTCATCATTGTTGATGGACATTTTCGCAAATAAATCAATTCCTTTTAAAAATAAATAGATCCTTCATAAATATTCTGACTTAGGTCTATGTTTAAAGAAAAATCTTGGAAATTATTGAACGCCTCATAAAAAATAATAAATTCACATTATAGACTATGAGCCCATGGGGAAAAAAGTGTCGCAATTTGAAACAGCAGCAAACCCATTTAGAACGATAGTTTATCATGCCATCATCGGTTCCAGCACTATGGCGTACATTTTCTCTTGTGAAGAAAAGCGCAGTAGAAAACTGAACATTTTATTTTTCACCCCCTGAAACCGTGATATAAAACTGTAAGCCGTTTGTTACATTTGATAGTAGAATCATAGGAGATCGGTCCATACTCTATGACGTTCAAAAATAATCGTTCGAAAAATCTATGGAAATTTTTAAAAACTCTTATTTTCCACCCTTTAAAATGGTGATTCCGAACTGTACGGCATTGGTCTCTGTATACAACAATATAAATACAACAAACAACATATAAATAAAGATTTGACAGAAGTTCCGTGCAAAAGAAGTTGTGGGAAATGCCGGGGAAATTGTTTCTTTTCCAAGATTTCCCTATTCAAAAAAGGTCACCTCCCGCACAAATACTTTTGCACGACATGATTTAATAATTTCTTCATAAATAAAAAATTGATTGTTACAAAGGCCATTCATTTTTACATGAGATTTCCCGCGTGAAAATAATCGTATGCTGAAGCTAACAGTTGTAGGTAGTACATACATTTTTAGGAAATTTTGTTTTTTGACTATCCACACTATTATTTTTTTACAACATTCTTTTCTTATATTAGGTATTTTATTCTAAAAGGAACCTATTGCACTAAATGTCGTACAGTTCCAGATGATCTTTTTTGAGAAGGAAAATCTCGGAAAAGAAGCAATTTCCCACGGCTTTTCACACAACTTCTGTCAAATCTTTATTTATATGTTGTATAATCTACAGAAACCAATGCCATACAGTTTAAAATCACCATCATCAAATGTAACAAACGGCGTACAGTTTCATATCACGGTTTCAGGGGGTGAAAAATAAAATGTTTATTTTTCCACTGCGCTTTTCTGCACAAGAGAAAATGAACGCCATAGTGCTTGAACCGATGGTGGCATGATAAACTATCGTTCTGAATGGGTTTGCTGCTGTTTCAAATCGCGACACTTTTTTCCCCATGGGCTCATAGTCTATTAGCATGTCGGTGACGAGCTTCCATTTTGAAACACTGTTGAAAATGGGCACAAAACATAAGTTTAGGTATTAATTAAACGAGTAATTAAATAATATTAAAATAAAAGTATATTTGGTTGAACAATTCACAAACTAATGCTCATTTTACATTCATATTGCCTATATGATTGATGTGAAGATAGGATCGAATAAAAATAATGAAAACACACAATAATAATTCGAATAATTGTGATACTTGATTGGCATACTTTGTTGCAAATGCAAATGTATATGCTGGTCTGTTTTGCATACATAACACATACATACAAGCACATGACATGAAATATTTCTTTGTTCACAGGTAATTGAACCACTGGAATCGAATCTCAGGAATGTCTTATGATGTCATATCTCCACGAATACAAATGATCGAATTATACATGCGCGTTATAAAATCAACGACAAGGGCATCCCATTAACCATACCGTGATAAAAAAAAATATTGATAAATTGTTTAAGTGATATTTATGCCGTTGCATAGATAGTCTATTTGTATGTGCGAATAACTTGAAGTACTGAATTGAATTGAAAAGCGTGAATGACATTTTCACATTAAATCTACAGTTACATGAAATAATATTTTTTCACTTCCTTATTTGATTTTATCATCAGATATGCAGAAACTATACTTTATTGATACAATATACAAGTTTACATTCATTAGGACAATGTTCGGACAATATCCGTTATGGCCATAACAGATATTATATTAATTAGGCAATTCAGCGACCTGTCAAATGGAATTCAGCTTGGCGTCATAGGGCGAACAAAATAGTTATTTACATTACAAGCTGCGAAAGCTTACTTTTAGGTGCGAGGTGTATTTAAAAAGCCGAGGCGAAGCGAAGCGTAGCCGAGGCTATTTGAATACCTCCTAGCACCTAAAAGGGCTTTTGCAGCGTGTAATGTATTGAACTTTTCATTCTTCCTCGATTTTATTATTGAAACACACAATTTAAAGGTGCAAAAAATTATCTGTAGACTGCAATAAAATGGGTAGAAGGCGTAGGTTAACGTTACATACTTTCGTAACATTCGTGTCACTACCTAATATTTTGACAGTTGTCAAATTATTATTCTTCCTCAAAGTCTACATCTTTTAAGTTTAATATTTGGTTAGAATCTAGTTAAAAATGAATTCCATTGAAGAAGCAGCAATTATTGCGTGCAAAAGTTTGTTGCCGGAAAAATCTAAAGACCGTTACAATCAAGCCTATGAAAATTTCATCAAATGGTGTACTACGAAAGATAACTGACATTTTATTTTTTCGTTTCTCAGGGCACGAAAGTTTTTCATACTTAGCAACCGATGACCTAGCATGTTTTACTTTCGCTTTCGCTTGCCTATTTGAAATAAAAAAATATATTTTCGTAGGGGGGAGAATGAAATAGTTATTTGTATGCCTAGGCCGCGAAATACCTTTTTAACGTACCGAAAGAACAGTTATCGCCGAAGCCGCTTGCGGCCGAGGCAAGATAATCTTGAGGTCGATAAAAAGATTCGCGGCCATGGCATTCACACTATTTTTCGTGCAATCGTTAAAATTATTAAACCAGATAATTGTGAATATAGTATATTAAAGTATAAGTGGATATTAGGGTCTTTAAAAGACGCGCGATTTTTAGAGCACGACGGCGAACAATACCAACGGCACTTTCCATTTTAATTTATAAATTTGACATTGTTAAATATTGTTCGAATAAAAGTAATGACGTTACAAACTACTCCTGTCAGATCAATGATAAAAAAATTGTCATATGATTTAGATTAGACCATAGATTTAGACTCGAGTTGTTGATGTTGCCACGGTAACTTCAAAACACGCGCGTTTTTTAAAGTTCGATTCAAACACGCTGAGGCGTGCTTTATAGTATATTATTAAACGAGCAATTTATGATAGCCATAACTCACGATGGGTGACGTTTGCGTCACGAGCCGCAGGCGAGGGGCGCAAGTCACCCAAGTGAATTATGGCCATAAACTGCGAGTAGAATACTATACCTTGTCCACGACATTTAATTTTAATAAATAAGTCAGTAGCCATTTGGCATATTACTAACCTCAAAATGTTGTGGCAGCTACTTCAAATAATTGACATATATAGAGATGGGCGATACTGTAGAAAGTATCAATACAACGTACCGTTATAAATATATTGTTTTGAAATACTTAATATTAGAAAATATCGTTTTGAAAAGTATCAATACTAAAAATTACAATATTTTATAGATACGATATATGTCAGAAACAAATTTGCTGAACAAAATATACAGATTTAATAGTTTATTTCATATTGTACCCCCATCTCTAGTCGGGAATTATGAACCATAATACACTACAGTGTATTATGAACCATAATTCACGACAGTTGATATATGGGTACCATATACCTTTAGTTAGGAGGTAAAATATCGACTTATTATTAGGTGGTCGTGGACAAAATGGGTAAAATGGTTCACCAATACAAAAAATATATTTTCGTAGTGGGGGAGCATGAAATAGTTATTTGTATGCCTAGGCCGCGAAATACCTACCGTACCGAAAGAACAGTTATCGCCAAAGCCGCTTGCGGCCGAGGCAAGATAATCGTGAGGTCGATAAAAAGATTCGCGTCCATGGCATTCACACTATTTTTCGTGCAATCGTTAAAATTATTAAACTAGATCATTGTGAATAAATATATTATTGCTCTAGAATCAACAGCAGTTCAATTTATTCAACAATGTCACCGCGTGCTATGGAAATGATATTCAATATAAATATACAAAATATTTTGAAAGTTCTTGACAAAACGCAAAATGTCTGATAATTACTGATAGCGATATTTCAGTACCTGCCACTCCTCCTGAACTCAAAAGTGTTGTAATTTCGGCTATATTCAATAAAAAAGAATCCTTGTCTTTTTAGTATTTCAGAAATGTCAAGTTTGGAAGTGATATTCAAATTTGGATGTGACTCTTGGTTTCGCAGCCGTTGGTATGGGTGACGGCCGCGAAATTGAATTTCGCGGACTCTGCTGGTTTCGCATCCGTTGCTATGGGTAACGGCCGCGAAATTGATTTTCACGGACTCTGCTGAGGACGCGAAATACTGACTTATAGTTTTGGTGCTTTGGTATGCACAAGTGTGTCTATTTTGAAGAATGGTTATTTTATTTGGTTTTGTCTTTGGACCAACTTCTGGTTAAGTTGAGCCAGCATGGAAACATCTATTTTTAGTTTAGTTCCATTACCATATTTCTTTTCAATTCAAATTAACGTGCTCGGCAACTATGCAACTATGGCCACTTGCGATTACAGGAAACAGTTATTACAGATGATTGAAACATTAACATGGAAATAAGCTAGAAAGAAAATCTTTGATGTGGGAATCCACGGTTAACTAAACGAGATTTATTTTTAGATATACTCAGAATATCTTTTGTTGTTATTAATTAGATTTATTCTAAAACAAGTTATAAAATCAGTGGTTATCTTACTTTCTTTCAGAATAAATGAATATTAAATACCTTCCTGCTTCATTGTAACCAGATTTACGACCAGCCAGTATGGTTTTTCATTAAATCAATTACATGCTTGGTCAGTCCAGACTACATTGTGAAATGCATTTTAAAAAGTTGATGCTACTTTCAACAAAAATCGTTTATTATATTAGCGAAAACTAACTGTATGTATATGAGCTATTTATTTCAACTACATACAGTTATTATATCTTGCCATTGTAATTACAGTAGCATTACATTATGAAGGTATTTATGCAAGGTGTCTGAAATTGGGTGAAGGTATTTAGGAAAGTAGAGAAGACAGAAAATAGAACCGGCCAAGTGCTAGTCGGACTCACGCACGAAGGGTTCCTTCCGTATTATATTATTTATAAAAAGTAAATCTAAGTAATCTAAGTATTCAAAAAAAGTCATTTGTACTGTTTTTCTTGATTTTAAAAGATCGTTTGAGACAATAAGCAGTGACTTGTTAATCAAAAAACTGAAAAAATATGGTATACTTGGAAATGCAGAAGAATGGTTAAGCAGTTACTTGAAAAATCGTTACCAACGAGTAAAAGTAAATAATTTTCAGTCCAGCGAACTTCTTGTGAAGTATGGAGTCCCTCAAGGAACAGTATTGGCCCTCTTCTTTTCATTTTATATATCAATGATATTGTTAACTTCTGCTAAATAAACTATCTATCTATCTATATATCTATCTAAAAACATACAAATGAAACTAATATAATTTATTAAGCTGATTGATTTTACTTTTGTGATTCGTATTCATAGCTTCGCTTGGTATATGGCAAATTTAAAGAAAAACCATAATACCGCAGAGAGATTCGAAATCGCGATCTCCTGTTTACGAGCGCTTTAACCAACTAAGCCACAGCTCCAGCTAGGTTATCAATATCGAACAAACTGAGAGAAAAATCACGTTTTTCATTTCATTCTGTTTTTAGTATTATAGAAATATATATTCTGAGAAAATGTCAACTGTCTAGCTATAACGGCTTATGATATACAGACTCGTGACAGACAGACGGACAGACAGCTAGGTATTAGTAATAGGGAGCGCTTTTACCATATGGGTACTGAACCCTGAAGTTGATATATTATTACTTATTTTTCAGTAGTAATAACCCAAGGACATTGATAATTGTTCGAAAAAATCTTATTACAGATTTCGAAAGCTTGTTGCTTGGAACCAGACAGACGCCGTTGGCGGAGGTCTGTTGCCTACAAGCAACAAGCTTGAGAAAGTTGTCATTAAATTTTTGAGCATTTATCAATGTCCGAGTTTTATTTGGATAGAAAATTTTTTGCTAATTATAGGAAAAATACAGAGCTAAAACAAATCGTGACATTTCGAAATATTAAATATTTGAAACTTTAAAATCGAAATAAATCAATATGTGTCCATAGCAACCAACGTGAAAACAGCCCATGGTCTGTTATCAGTGTAATGTTGACATGATTGGGTGAAATTGTTCATATGATAAAATATGAGGAAATTTGATTGGCTCTTGGAACTGTCAAAAAATTTTCTTAAAAACAAACCGTGGTCCAGCCAGATTTTCCGTAAATTGTTTCGTATACCCACGGTAGACAGGGCGATTTTTCGAAATTGATTAAAACTCAAATACCTTCTTCTAGATGAAGAGCTGCTAGCGATACAACGTAAGATTCCGTGTTTGATAAAAATTGTAACAAATCAGAACAAATACTGTGAGGTTAGAATAATAACTGCTGAGGGAGTGTTAACAAATTGCCTACATTCAAGATACTATAATAGTTCTGTTCTATCTCGACACTATGAGAAATCATGCTCCAGTCCTTATTGCAAGTTGACAAGAGCATTGAAACAAATAGTAAATCCAACATTCTGTTGACAGTTGACACTTATGGTATAGCTCAAAATCTATCTTTCACAGGAGCTTACTGGGGCAAATTTCCGAAAAGGCCCAGAGCGTCAAGGACACACCCATACAGGGCCATTATTTGCATCTGTCGACTGTATTACATAGAGATTATCTTACAAAGTTTGCCTAACAACCAACTGACTTATACCACATGTCAAAACACACAAACTTCAACTCCAACTGGTAGGGGGACCCAGCACAATATGGCCCACCTGTCAAAATTGGTGTTATGGAATGTTCTATTGTGTATTCATACAGCTTATTTTAGATTTAAGACAGGTTGCTGATTTGGACTTAATACATAACCCGTTCACCTTGTAATTTTAAATTCAAGTACAAAATATCTGACAGGTACATTATTCCCTCCATCACTTAAGTACCGTTAATCCAATTCCAAAATAGGATTTAATAACCTCATTCTTTACTCCCCACATAAACATACGTTCGATCTAGGAAATCAACCGTCAATATCGATACGAAATTGGTTAAAGTTGCCGAAGGTAGTACCATTGCACAGTCGGTTATTTAAAGAGTCCGGTCAAGTTCCCAACGTATACTATCCGATGGACAGCCATTATAAAATAATCATTAAACAGCATGTAATTGAAACGGAATTTACTGTAAGACACACAGCATTAACCTTATTCGGGCCGCGGACAAGAGTAGGAAGTGTAAACCATAAAAGTAAGACCACGTGGGGCTGGTAATGTCTATGGAAGTGGACGGCGATTACATCGAGGCTGGATTAAGAAGTCTGGTAGTAGCGAAACTAACGGTGATATCGGCCAGAATACAACATTTTACTAAAATCGCATATGATATACGGGGAGTCACCTATATGATACTCACAGCCAATCGAAACTATTATAAATTGACACAAGCTAACAAGATTGGAAGTAATGGATGAAAAGTTAGGGACCATCGAAATTTAAATGATCTCACTACAAAAGATGCCGCGTGGCCGAGTTGATATGTAGAGCGACTTTAAAAACGGTTTTTGATATTGATTATGATAAATAATATTTTCTAGATAAAAGATTTGATCATGTCCTTTTTATATCTTTGATAATGTCTACGAAATTTCATAATATTGGCTGTATAATTATACTCACTGAAAATCCTGTTAACGCCAATAAGTAATGTATTAAAACCCAATGTTAGACCTTTAATTCTGGTAGCCAGTACGAGAAAATAAGATTGTGGTGTAGCTAACAAAGTAATAACCCAAGCTGTACTGGAATATTACCTAAGTTGAGCCAAACAAAATTCCTGGACCAAATGGTATAGTTCCAGCGCATCTGCAGCGGGCAAAATACATTTAACTCCAGAAGTTTATAAAGTCTCCAGTATACTGGCAACAAGGGCCATAAAAACTACTCATACAAGCTGCAATGGAAGTCCTAATGAATTTGCCACCTCTACATATATTCATACAAGGTGAAGCGAGATCTGTAATGCACAGCAACACATAAGCCAAACGCATAGTGCTGACAACTGGAAGCTAATCGAGGAGCTAAAGGTGGGCTATGTAATGGGAGGCAATAGATGCAATAGCCGGTGTAGTGGGGCTAAAGCAATGGATAGCCTTCCCAGTAAGCCTATCAAGGAATGTCACAATTTTCCACTGTGTGGAAGAAATTAAAAGGCAGAAGAGAACATATCGTTTAATTTGCCATCTTCACCTCACAGACAGTCAAGCAGCGCTAAAGGCACTCAACTCCATAGAGGTCAATTTTAAGCTAGTATGGGATTGTGTGCGGGCCCAAAACATACTGGGTGAGCGTTGCAATCTTACGGTAGCCTGGGTACCGGGGCATGAGGGTCATAAGGGCAACGAAAAAGCGGATGGAATGGCTAAACAAGGCTCATCAATGCCAATGCTCGCCGGAACCCTTCTGTGGCGTTGCAAAAACCATAACAAGATAACAAACAAAGAAGTGGATGGCCCACAAATCTCTGAAACGGTGGAGGAACTCACCAGGACACCAGCAAGCGAAACAGTTCATATTAGAACACTCGCCAAAATGTGCAGATCTGATGGCTTAGTCAAGTTGAAGATAATTAAGAAACTGATTAAAAGGTATAATAGGAAAAGTTCGAGGTTTTAAGACCACTACATCAGAACCAAAATACCTATCAATCAGGAAAATCCTGTGAAACAGCCTTACACCAGCTGGTGTCGAAAATTTAGGCTGTTGTAGGAAATCAAGAAATAGTACTCGGAACATTATACATCCTTTGACCCCTGCTGCTTGTTGCAAGGCACATATGGTTGGATTAATTTACTTAAGAAAACGAATTGTAGTTGGCGTCGATCAGATTAGTGAAACACTATTAGCATTACAAGGTGGAAAAAATATTGGAAATTTTGCAGGTTCTTGCCAAACTGACTTTCTATTTGGAGATAACAAAGCCAGTTTTTATGGTTTTGTATTCTTATGGAAATTAGGAAGATATTATTTTGAAATTTCAGGGCGCCACAAATTTTTTCTCCTAAAAAAAACAGAAAAACTGTTGGAAACAGAATTGGAAACAATCGACTTTTAATCGATTGGAAATATTCGAATATTCATCGATTATATACAATCGGTTATTAATCGATTGTTGATGAAGGATTGATCATAATCGATTATTAATCCATTATTGATAATCGACTATTTAATCTATTGTTGGAAATTATAATTTTCAAGAGGTAGATAAAATGAAATACTTGGGTATAACAATATCTAATGACGGAGACAAAGGAACCGAAATTAAAGATAGAATAGCAGCCACAAATAGAGCATTCCATACCAATAAAAAGCTGTTAAGAAGCAAACTAATAAGTAAGAAGACGAAAATGAGGGTATATAAAACAATTATAAGACCTGTATTGATGTATGGATCAGAAACATTAACAATGACGAAAAAACATCAGGAAGATATTAGAATAATATTAGGAATAAGAAAAGTTGGAGATGAATATAAAAAACGAACAAGCGTAGAATTGGCACATGAAATAGGAAAAGATATAGTGCAAAAAATTAAGGAACAGAGGATAAAATGGTTGGGACACATATGGAGGGCAGGTACAAAGTCAACAATATTTGCAATGATGGAATGGAAACCTTGTGATAAGCGGAGGAGAGGAAGACCTAAAGCTACGTGGTTACAGGAAGGTATAAGTGACCTTGATAGCATAGGAATAAGGCAGTGGAAGGAAAAAACAAAAGATAGGAAGAAATGGCGTCAGATTGCCAAAAAAATATAAGGAAATAAAGGAAGAAAAGAGTTTCGATCCACCCCAAAAAAAGGATTTAGAGAGCTTTTTAAAGCGGCGCTACCCCCTCGGGGGTGTTAAGCCAATGTGTATGTGTATGTATGTGTATTTATTTAGTAATAGTAGCACCATAATAGTACCAAACCTGTTGACTAATAGACAACTTCTAGAAAAAATCTATAACCCACCACTGTATTTCTAAAAAACATCAATTCTATCGCTACTTCTTCCATATATTTGACAGACACTGTATAAGGTATTTCAAACAAACGTACACTGTAAAAATATCGAGTTTCAAATAACTTGCTTACCAAGCTTCCGAATGTAAAAAATATTTCCATCTGAATTTCCTCCAAATCGTTTATAAATACACAATGAATATATCGACAATTATATACAGGGTGTTGAAGACAATCGTTTACTAAAATTAATTTTTTATATAAAATTTTGACTTGTTTTCGACAAATTTCTACCGATTTTGTTTTTATAGGTGAGAACGATTTTCTACAATTTCTAATTACATTTATAATTATATAATTATAAAATTTTAAATTAAATGACTAGCTTCTTTCGAAGTGTTCTCATACTCAACGACATTTTTCCAATTGTGAAGTTGATTTACAACTCGAGGAATCCAATTATTCATTTACATTATTAACACCAGCAATTGAGCAATACCCTAGAACTTTGTTTGTTTTTTATTAAATAGTAAATGATACGACACTGGTAGTTCAAGAACTGTTCCGAACTTGCTGTCTACCTGTAAAACTATGTATTGTGAACACCACCTATACAGTTTTTTTTGCATACCATACACAACGATTCACTATTTTCTAGGTATAATTTAACGGATAAAGAATGTATTCAAATTTTTTCACGAAAGTTGGTAACCACAGCTGAACACAACAGCCATGTAATATTTAATATTTTGGTCGAAATAAAAACAAGCATATTATATTAACAAACGTAAACATTCAGTATAAGCGGTGTTGTCACATTTACTGAAGATTGAAGAATTACAGAAACCTTCGGATTATCATTATTGTCCATAATTTATGTATGAGTTGTATATTTAATTTTAATCCATCATGTCAGCAGTATGTTGTGAGTTCAATTAATACCTCGAAACATGCCAAATTGTTGAGGGGAAATTTGAAAATTCAAAAATAAAATAACTTGATTTTATCAAAATTGTCTTATACATTTTATGTTCATAAACCTTAGGCTATCAACACGATTATGTCGAATAATAATAATTTAAATTCAGCCAACGACTAAGGTGAAAGAACGGTAAACGATTATGATGTTGAGAGGTAAAATGCATATTTAATAAGGAATTGAAGGTTATCAAGATCTGAAATTTAAGCATTCAATTAATTTAATTATTTTTAGAAGAAAGCCTTATCGGATTGAATTAAATTACTACTCTTAGAAATACCTCACTATTACATATGTCACGAGGAATGGAAAAAACATATTCGTCTAATACATTTTATAGATATTAAGTATGTGATTAGCTAGTAATGTGTTTTAGGTAGGTGCATAAAAACAGTGCATTTTATTCAGGTGAACAACAAACCCATCTGTATCTGTAAAGTAGGGGAAGTGAGTGTAGGCTCACAGCACTTAGGCCACATGTGACCCATTGTACATCCTCCCAAGGAGTTTTCCTTCTAGGTCATCGTCCATCCTGTCCTTTCCAGGAAGGTGTACAGGTCACTAGGAGATATCTTCTTTATATCGGCAGGTGTAGGACAAGACTCACCGATCACACACTCTCTTATTGACGATAACTCTGGACACTCGCATAAGACATGCCTGATAGTTTCATCTTCCTGTTCACACATCCTGCATAGAGGTGTGTCCTCTAGTCCCATAGTATGGAGGTGTTTCCTTAGTTGACAGTGGCCAGTCAGAAATCCTACTGTTAAACGTAGGTTTTTCTTGGTAATGGCCAAATATTTCTTCGGCGCCAGCTTCCCAGGGTCGCCCAGGGTGATCCTGGCAAGACTGCATCTTTTGATTCCATCCCATATCCTAAGTGATTGAGCATGGGTTTGGCTAGTTCCGCAATTGTCGAAGTCGTCAGGCTGTAGGTGTCACTGGGTACTAAAATTTTTGGTCTAACCGCTTCCCTGGCTGAAGAATCGGCAACGCGATTACCTTTACTACTGTCGTGCCCTTTAACCCACCTCAGGATTATATTGTTATCTGCCAAAACGTTAGCTAAATCTCGATGGCACTAGTACTAATACTAGTACAAACCCATTAAAAGAAATCTTTAAAAAACGAAATTGAATATAATGTGGAAAATATGCGAATATACTTTGCATATAGAACTTTTGAAAGCAACTGTTTCCCAAAGTATTCTCCACGAAGAGAATAGTAAGTGTATTGTTTAACGAGTGTCGAAAGTTACATTTTTTCAAGCGAGAGATGTAGAAGAGTGTAGTAGATGTGGTAGATGGGATACAGGACATCCTCAAGGAGTAAATTTTTTCAAAAATCTGAGATACATCCATACCGCTCAGTGAAAACCGTGAAGCTCTATATTTACTAATAGCTGTGGAACGTGGAATCATGAAGCATTACTTAAAATGAGACATACTGTACATCGAACCAATTAAAGACCGGCCCAAAAGTTTTTCCGAGTTATATTCAACTAAACAGTGCTATAAGAATCTCATTGGCATCTTAAATAAGAAGTTTCTGTTGGAAATATATCTGAGAATTGACGACTGATGTATGTTAGCATAGTGTGACAGAGTTACTTGTACAGTTGGTTCGGTGAATCTTTTCCCATGCGTCATCATTCATATACAAACGCAATACATCAATACATTAAATTACACGTAGGTCGTAGATTGATGTTTCAATTAGGATGTGGCTAAAATGACGGTGTGCGTTATTTATTATTAAAGTTAGATATTTGTAAATATTTCACAGTCATTTAGCGATATGCTACCTAAACCTTTAGTTTGAAAAAACTGGTAGTATTCCAGAGTTTTATAGGGTTATTCCGCAAATTTACTTGTATAAGAGTTAGGATTAATAACAATTTCCTCAGAAGAAACTTTGCAAATCAGAATTGCCTTTTTAGTGTTATGGCTATAGCAACCATTACTATTGGGCTGTCCCACCCATACGGTTGAACAATGAAAAATAGAAATCTTTTGGGTTGTGAAAATGAATAATAAATGTTTTAAATATGTATATTTAAGACTCATCAATATATACAATAAATTTCATTTATTTTCCTCATAAAATCAGAGCTATCACCAGTATTTATATCTATGGTAATTGGTTGAATGCTTATTTCGCTCTGGGGCATACCACTTTTCTATAATTTCATGACTATGCCTAACACATTTTTCCTAAATTTGTTGATGACATTGTTGCAGTGCCTCTTTCCACATATTTATAACAGAGCTGAATACTTATCTTTACCAATATATTTTTTGTAATATTACTTGCAATTTGCCCAAATTAAATCAATAGCGTTGAATTCACATTGATATGGCGGTAGTCCCAGCAAAATATGTTTCATACAATTCAGTTTGATGGAATTCTATCCATAACCATGATGAAATGTCAATTTAAGGATAGTTTTCATTGCGAAGTAAATAAATAATAAGTAGATAAATAATCTTTACTTACCACAATAATAATTTTTGTAATGTGGAAGTAAGACGTTATAACAACTGTTTTTTAATTAAATTTATATGCAAGGGGCAAAAAAATGAGTAAACATGTGAAATAAAAATGTAAACAAAGTCTTTGCCGGTCTGTCAACGTACAAATTCGCGTTAAACTTATCGCCGACATTCATCATATGGCTATCTCTGTTTGTTATATTATGTTGTAATCGAACAAACGGTTTCATTTCGGGGGTTTAGATTCTGTCAGTAGGAAAGAGACGTACTACAAAAAGTAGTATGTGAATAATTTCATACATGGGAAAAGATTCAGCGAACGAACTGTAGTAAAGATGTTGGCGGCAATAAACTACGGCCACCGTACATAAACATTGAATAGCAGGATGTGCTCCTCCTAGCGAAGTGTCTCACTTGAACTCTGATGCTACTCTTTTTGGGGATTTTTATGCTTTAAATGAGCAATATACAGATACCGTGTGTCTTCTGTGGTTTAAAGGTGCGAGCGGGGTTAGACTCCGTTTCACATAAAAAGAGAGAGCCCACTAGAAGTCTGGAAGTTGCAGTCGTATGCGCGAAACAGCTGCACATAACAATATCTGAATATCATCAATATCTCTTCTTATGTGAAATGAAGTCTAATAGTATACAGGCCAGACTGCATTTGCTGTAAACTATTTGATTATTATTACGAGATATTTATTAAAAATAAAATGACTTATATTGTCCGTGTGAAAAGATGTAAGAGAACATTTAAAATATTATCCCTAGGTATGTTCCTTGTATTCATTATTCTTTTTGTCAATTTTTATGGAAAATTGTAATGTGTGTATCCTACTATGGATACTTGGTGCATTAGAAGTGTGGAAGGGCCTCTGACTAGGTGGTGTTGCCGGTCACTTGGTGTGTCATCTCACAGGAATAAAACAACTACTGGAATCACTGGGACATGTTCTCTTTATTACCTTACTTTACTATGATACATTAACTCACTTATTACTAGTACTAATTAGGATCTTAATTAAAAAGGATTACGATGAATAGACTACATTTAGAATAATTTAGAATGAATCAGAATGAATTAGAATGAATTAGAATGAATGTTAAAACACTTTCGTTTAATATATTTATACGACGAGTCAAGTTCACCGTTTTGTAAACATAAACAATTCTGTTTACACACTCTGAACTTGACATCATACGTGAGACCTTTCTGTTTTCATATATGTAAACGATTCATGCTATATCGACGTTAGATTCAAGGGAATTTATGTCTTTAATCATAATAATACCATAATGATAATTTAAATAATTAATAAATAATATTTCGGCCAAAAGGCATCACACCTTCCCCTTTTACAAAAAGACTAAATTCCGTTGAGCTTCCTTCCCCCAATAAATAAATTTACAATTATCCTAAAAATAGATGATTATTAAATAATGTCATTAACCTATGGTAACAAAATCAAAACCACAATATTACTTATATTTTTGTTAATTTCTTTTGGAAATCAAGCCACACTATTTTTAATATCATAAAAAATATTAATTTCCCCAAAAAAAAATTATCAGAAAGAACATTTATATAAAGCATTTCGAACGTTAAGGGTAATACCGGTCTCCAGCAAACATTTCTGTCGACCGGTAAACAACCCTTACCGTTCTTGATACTTAATATACTATAATATCTCTATACATGACTGCGTTTTTTAAACAAGACAGACGAATGATAATCGGCGAAATTATGGTGAAAGAGCCGATATTAACAAATGAAGCAATAAAAAGATTTATAAACAATAACTATGTTAACAATAGCCATTAAAACTTTGTATTGTTAATGTCCCTCATACTTTTCAGTTAACTGTACAGGGAGTCACAGGAAAAAATAGTTTATTTCAACAGCTTATAATTTTTATGCTCGTGTATTATGTCTAATCATGCAAACGTTTATAGAAAATTCATTCATAGGTATAGGTCATTATTAAATGATCTGACAGCAAAATCTACAAGTGTTCGCTCGTTTGATAAAACCCATTGCATTTGAATGGCTTAAATTGTGATGCTTTATTCTGGAAGTTTATTTATTATCATTCGAAAATTCCATACATCGAAAAAAGTGAAGTTTAAATATATAAAACCACCACCTTGTGAATAAGCGAAAATGAAAAAAAATTATAAAAGGTATATGTGCCCAATGGTATGGCGAAACCATCAAGTTACACCTTATTGAACGTAATATGTAATAAGTTAATGTTTACATATATTTTATTCAAACAATTGAATCAAATTTGATTGATTGACTGTAACTTATTTATTTTCAATTTACTATAACTTTGTGCGGGATCCATGATTATTTATTATGCTTTGCAGTCGTCTGGGCATACTAAGAATAGTTATCTATCCCCTTTTATACTTTCTAATGTGGATTGTACCTCTAGATCTTTTCTTATAACGATATATCGCAGTCTCTCTCCATCTTAGTGACTCCTAAGATATTTCATTTATTTTGCTTTTAGCACAACCTTAATTTTTGTCTGCTGTGAAATTTCCCATATATTTATAAATTTTGTGCTCATTACATGGTAAAGTTTATTCGTTTTCTGAATTCTATTATTAATATCGGCGTCTTGTGTCCCTCTTTTATCCAATTCCATCCCTAAATGTTGGAAATAATTCACTTGTAGTATTTTACATTAATATAAGTGGTTTAGTTTTCTCTGATCTTTATTATTACAACTACTTTTTCTCATTTTTTTTTTAATCTTCATGCCATTTCTCAATCCGCTCTGTTTTTTCCACAATTTATTGTCATTTTTCAAGATCGTTTTCAGTATTTTCATGGGAGTATTGGGTAATGTAATACCTTTGTAGTTATTGCAGTCCTTGTGAACTCCTTTTTAGAAGATGGTATAATTAATACTTTCCTTTTGAAATAATTTATGACAGTTCTAGGAGTAATTAAGTTATTGTAGTTCGAATTTTCTAAGACAGTTCCAGTATCATCTAATTTTTGTGCGTTGATTAAGAAACATACTCGTATATTGTAATGAATAATAGGTGTCAATTTTGGTCAGATTTCATTATTATTATTATTATATTTGGACAAGGGCAGAAGGACAAGTCCCTATTGTGCCCAAAAACAGATAAATACATAAGTAACCTAATAGTAGGCGAAGAAAAGAAAAATAACTACAATATGTTGTTGTGATATCATTGTTTCAAATCGAACTCGATTCCTGTTAATTTTCATTTATCGATCATTTTGCTTACAAGCTGTGGATTTATGACTTTAAACGTCAATTATTCACATAATTATTGTACTTATAGAATACCAATAGAAAGTTAATCTCAAAATATGCAGAAACGAGGTAACTATTCGCGATAATAGAAGCGGAATCGAAACGAACGAAACCAGTCTCGTTTATTTATTCTGCCCAGTAAATTTCGTAATCGCTTCTATAAATTCGACCAGATAACTATAACGGAGAAAGTTTTATTCCACCATTAGGTATTTGTCTATGCATGTCGGAAGCCATTTGCCTCAAATTGTTACTCAATTGCCTTTTGATAATGTATGGATTAAAAACAACATAAACAATCATTATATCTCATATTTATACCAGTATTTTTTACATTCTAGTTTGATATGGTAATTGAAGTATTTTGAAAAATAAGTTTCCATGTAGTTTCTCTTCAAGTATGTTTAATATAATTTATTATATTGTTATTAACAACTCTTATACAAATAATAAGCTCTTATACACTCACCGGCACGAAAAACAAAGCAGTTGAATTTTTTTAAACAAACTTCAAATTTTAATTCTTTGTGATGTTTAATTATTATAATATCTTACACACAAATAGAATAACATGTTTAAAAGATTTTTTAACAACAATTGAACCTTTAATTGAAGTAAAAAAGTTTATTTGTATTAAAATAATAAACCCCATAGATCTTATTACTTGGCCGTAAAGTGCAAGTGCATAGTTGGCCATGAATTTTGAGAAATGTGACAGATCCAAGGTGACAGATACGTGTTAAATTTGTGCTGCGTTTATTTAATCTATAGTGATACATTTATTCAATCTAAAAAATATGTCTGTTAATCCCGAAACAGCAGCTGCTATTGTTGCGTTGCTTCAAGATGGGAGGAGTGAACGATATGTTGCTCGACAGTATAATGTATCCAATAGCACTGTGCACCGTATTTTTACACGTTTTTTGGAAACTGGAGCTTACAATAGACGACCTGGTGGAACTGGTCCTCAACGCAGAACTAGCGCTCGTGATGATCGTTTTATCACCTTACAAAGTCTAAGAAATCGTCATGCTACAGCTGTTGAAATCAGAAATCAACTTCAGTACGTCCGGGAAACTAATGTAAGCGAGCGGACAGTTAGGCGAAGACTCAGGGAAGTCAACCTAACCAGTCGTAGACAGGCCCAGAACGTCTTAGGCATTATCGTGTTGCACGACTTCAGTTCGCCAGAATTAATGAGGTGAAATGACCAGAATTCATGGGGTGAAAATGAATGGGGGCACGTTTTATTTACTGACGAGTCCAGATTTTTCTTACGGTCTCCAGATGGCCGTGAGAGAGTATGGCGAAGGCCACACGACCGTTTTGCTGAATGTACCTTCAGCACTAGGGTAGGATATCAAGGGGAATCCGTTATGGGTGGGCCGGAATTTCTCTGGAGGCACACACAGAATTGTACATCCTTCCGAGAGGCTCCTTAACTGCTGCCAGGTACATTGAGGACGTTCTCCAAGATTTTGTTGTCCCCTATATTGATTTTTTCGGAAAAGACTTTCTTCTTATACATGATAACGCAAGACCTCATACTGCGAGAATCACTCAACAATATTTAAACGAGGTAAACATTCCTGTTATGAACTGGCCAGCGTTAAGCCCAGATACCAACCCCATAGAACATGTTTGGGACATGCTTGGGCGAAGAATGCGAAGTCGTGTTCCTGCTACTTTAACTTTAAATCAGCTACGACAAGCTCTTTTAGAGGAATGGGAACTTATTCCACAAGCGAACATTCGGCACCTGATTTTAGGTATGCCAAGAAGGATACAGGCATTAATTTGAGCACGTGGGGGCAACACCCGTAATTAATAATGCGGCTCCAAAGTTTGGGATAGCAAGTCGTTTCAGTTTTGAATAATTTAAAGTCGTTATGACACATCAGAAATTTATTTTCGTTCTGGTTTTTTAAATTGTTACAAAAAGTTTTTTGTTCCCGTTTTTTAAATTGTTTTTTTTCTTCAAATAAAGGTTCAATTGTTGTTAATAATATTTTAAGCATGTTATTTTATTTGTGTAAGATATTATAATAATAAAACATCACAAAGCATTGAAATTTGAAGTTTGTTTAAAAAAATTCAACTGCTCCGTTTTTCGTGCCGGTGAGTGTATTATTTGGAATTGTATTAAACTTTAATTTAAACTGGGCTGAGGAAATGCATCTGAGAAACGTAGATAAGATTTGATGAGATCCATTTTGGTCATTGGTTATCTCCAAAATAAAAATAACAGCAAAACCTTGAAAACTGAAAAACTACAACATTCCATTAACAGATTGAAAAAACGAGATCCAAATAATTGACGATAATGAAAAAGTCAAACCGGTTCAAAAATTACAACAAATTTTTAAAATGCGCTAGTAGGTGTTTAGTTTTATCGAGATGTCACAAAACGACTTTTCTTCTTTAAAAAGTCTAAAAATGTTAAAATGAAGACAATTATATTTATTTAGTCCGTATCTGAGTACACAAGTGTAGAGAAGACTCGTAGAAAAGAATGCTCTTATGGTCTCTATCAACAGTTGAATTTCCACTAATTTCCAATAAGCAATTAATAAATTATAAATAGAAAAACATTTTCAATTCCCAACTCTAGAGCCCTGTAGTTCTTTAACGACCGGCGTGAAAAAAAATTTCAAATAAAGTCCTCCAATCATTTTTAGTCTCTCTCTATCAAATCACTAGTTTTTGGTTCGAAATCCTGTATTTAATTACCAAACTAAACATTGTTTAGTGCTTCCACTTTTCCTTTCATATATCCATTCCCAATAACTACTATCAAACACCTTAATTCAATATTAACTCATACTATACCACTAGCACTGTGAATTCCATCACCATTTTCAATACTGTAACTTGGGATGCATAAGATCAAGTCCGCGACCGCGGCACATCTGCACTTCGTTTTTTTGTGCACAATTTCCATCTTGGAGAAATCTTTCCTTGGTCGGAGTAGTCTCAGAAGTTTATATATCCAGACAAAGTGCGTGTTTTGATTGAACTGGTGACCAAAAATACTTCCTAATCTTCACTCCACTAAGTTTGCGCCTCAATGAGTCGTCCTTTTTTCCTAGTATCAGTTAACAAAATAGTCAGCGTGATAATCCACTAACTGGACAATTGTCAAGCTGAGACGATGCCGACTACTTTTTTTGTACTAATTGTACTTCTCCCTATCTGAATGTAAAGTGATAGAAATAAGTCTTGCGATGGAGACAGGTGAAAAGCTGTCCATCCATGGTCACTACATAAAAACCTTGACATTACTATTGTTTAGTATTGTGTATTAAACAGTATATATCGCTTTGCAACAAAGATACGAGCCACCAATATAATGTTCCATATTTTTGTCAGGTTGATTGAGTAAAACAGATTAATATGATTATAATTAGAAGGGACAACATCACTGAATGTTATTAGTTCGTCTGTCGGAAGAATACATATTAGTGATGAGCAAAATTGGTCTTGGTCTTGCTGTCTTGGTCTTGCGAAAAAGCAAGACCAAGACCGAGACCAAAACCATTCTTCGATTCGCAAGACCAAGACCAAGACAGAATGAACAAGAACAAGACTAATACCAAGACTATGCAAGACCAAGACTTAATACGCAAGACTCAACCAAAAATTCTTTTTCACAGTAACTATATAAGATAAAATATTTGTAACAGCGTCAACATATGCTTTTCTTGGAACAATATAAGTTGGCATGTCGAATTGTCAGTTTTCTTTACTAGATTTTAACGATATACACAAAAAACAAAGAAATCACTGTTTAAAAAAAAAGGATCTACAAATATGTCTTTGTCCCAATGTCTGGTTAACACATGGCTAAAATCCGAAGGAAAAACCTTATTTTTCAATATTTTTATTTTTCTCAAGGATTTTTTTTGCTAAAAGGTCAATTTATGCGTTGAAGAAGGGTAGGTTCTTGAGTTGTGACAAGCTTATATCGCGACGTACATGATAAAGTTTCTGTATTTAAGACGATTTGTGACAAAGCCGTTGCACAGTATAAGAACGAACCAGTAGTAATGTTTGTTGCATAAAAATAAAATGTTTACAAAATGTTTTGAAAGATGTTCGTTAAGAAATTATGGCAAGACCAAGTCTAAAACCAAGACCAAACAAAATACAGCAAGACCAAGACCAAGACCAAGGCCAGACAGATTTGAGCAAGACCAAGACCAAGACTGAATGAGCAAGACCAAGACCGAGACTGTTCGAGTCTTGGTCTTGGTCTTGCTTTGCTCATCACGAATACATGTATATTGAGAAATTCTCAGCCTCCTATAAAACCAAACAAAATTTTAATGTCAAAATATTTTATTACCCAACATATTCTCCTCTTAATTGTATACATTTATTACAGCGGATCTGCAACGTATCTACACCTTCCAAAAAAATGTATCTTCTTGCTCTGCAAACCAGACCTCCACAGCTTCTATTACCCCCTAGTTGGGAAAAATGTACGACCTTTTAAACTTTTCTTCCAGTTGCGGAAAGAGATCATAGTCGGACGGAGCCAAATCTGGTGAATAAGGGAGGTGCTCTAGTAATTCAAACCCTAAATCACGAATTTTTTGCATGGCAACATGAGATTTGTGTGCAGGGGCGTTGTCCTGCAAAAACAAAACACCTTTAGATAGCTTTCCGCGTCATCTAGTATTACAAAAGGGTGCATGTATTACATACGTAGTAACTACTTAGGATCAATACGCCAAATAAAGATTATGTTATGAGGAAATTTAATTTGACATCTTTACCACCATTAACAGCAGCAAATACCTATGAATTAGGTTTACTGCAAAGTATAGAACGTGTTTAAATTCATAACACTTTAATCAGAAAAGTTACGATAGTACAGTTACAGATTTGTATTCTACCCATAATCAATCCATCGATGAATAATCCTTAATAGAGATCTCGGTTTTCTAATTATTGTCGAACTCTTGACTTCTTACTACAGCCATATGTTTCTGTAGCCGGCGGGTGAGTGAATTTTCACCAATCAACTATTAAATGCGGTTAACGTTATGAACCGTGATAATGATTTTCGTAAAGGGCAATTTCATGACGTGTGTTAACTACACTGATATCGGCAGAAAAATCTACTTAAAATCGAGATGGGAGGTAACGGTCAAGAACTGCTGTTAGCTTATCTTACATTCTTCAGATTTCGCATCATGCAGTCTTCTATACATGTTCGTGAAAGTATGCTGTTTGAATAGGATTGATTTGCCGATCTTTGATAATGATCATTTGCAAATGCAGAGCAAAAAAAATTGTTTTTTCAACCGAATTATTCACTGGTCTACATTGAAATCGTGACATAGCCTCAGCTCATAACAATCACTCAATTATACATAATGTTTCCTGAGTAATCTGAAGTAAGGTCCTTATTAACATGTGTGATAAGTTCCTAAGTTGAGTTAAGCTAAGTTCCCTAAGTACCCAGTCACTTAGATCACGCGGACAGATCCTTTCTTTGGTAAATTGGATGCTCAGAAAACTTACAACGGTACTTGGATGAAAAAAGAAGAAATAAGACACCGGAAATAAAATAAGCCAAAGATTTCATCAAAAAATCATCTCCAAATTTCACGGATTACCAAATAAGCCAAAATGGCTAGACAACCAGTATTCTGAACACAGGGCATTGTCGACTCAACAAGCCTATGAACATATTCACATATTCGGATTGGCAGACACAAGCATCTGCAGATTTTGCTAAGAAGATGAAAAAACCTTAGCAAACATGCTACTTTAAAGGTCTGACTAGGCTAAGGAAAAACCATGGATGTCCTGAGATCTGGCCTATGCAGTTTAGTGATAAAGACAAAGATCTGTAGCAAACAAATTGCGTTGATAGGAATGAATGATTACATCAATAACCAGAAGGTAACTTATAAACCTGTTAATTTCTATCCAGTGATTATATTATGTCCAATGTAATAGATATCTCTTATTTTCTGCCCGCGTGTAAAAAATTGTTTCCAGCACATGCGGAAAGTCTTCTCGTAACGGGACCGCAGTTCCTCACCACGCGAAGTGAAAAAGTACGTATCACTTTTCGTACTAGCTAGGGGAATATTATAGTAGGTATATTACGTAAAGAGTGCGGAAAGTGAAATTTTTCACACGAGTGGGAAGTATTGCCTCACGAGGAGCGAGACGGGTGAGACTATCATTATAATAAAAAACCGACACTTTTCATTTCTAGTTTATCTCACAATTATAATTCGTGATAAATATTTCACTTACACTTCACAAAAACTATTTCAATGCTTTGTGTTATAATTTGAGAATTTTGACATAAGCCTACTTCATTATTTTCCACTTTTATAATTAGTATATATTTTTCACGATCACGCGATAAATTTACGAATTATGATGGTTTTATCTATTTGAAAATATCAATAACTGTACCTACCTACAACATTTATGATTATTTTTAAAATAATCAGTTTGTAGAGCAAAATATTTCCAAAATAACAGAGAAGACATTTTAATTCTTTATAATTTGACTTTTTTCTTCAAATTAGAACATTTGGCAGCTATCCGCGTCATGACAATTCGGAGAATGCTGGAGTTGACGCGATTCGATTTCCGGCCGTACCTAGTTGTTTTTTTTATCACAAAATTTGGAGAATCTTAATAATTTTTGAACAGATTTTGTGTTTTGTGCAATATTTGTAGATATTACGTAGGTAAATTTAAATAAGAAAACCACGTTAATCGAATTCATGCGAACCGTGCGATATGATATCACACTAGGGTGATATCATAGCTAGTTAAAGTTCAGTTGCACCAATGTTTTTGCTCTGCTTCTTAGCTAAGTGTTTAATAAATTCCTCAACCTCGCTATTTATGTTGGGTTTTATTTATTGCTCTATGGTTTCTAGTGACTTTTCGTTTTTGTGGTTTAGAATAACGTATTAAAAAGTGTCAATTCTTTGAAAATCAAAGGATTTTATTCCTGTTTTTCAAATAAGAAAATTGTTTATAATGAAAAGCACAGTAAAAAATGAGAAAATAAGATTGGAAAATTATACAGTTCGGGAAAAAAATTGCTAATATCCCTAGCTGCAAAATACAGAGAGGTTATTGAAAATAAGAAAACTAATGGCCTGTCTGGACTTACAAATTGTCCGGATGCTCCAAAGAATCTTCTAGCATTTCTGCAAGTTGTAAAACAGTTGGCTAGGTCAAGCGAAACATTTGGAAAAAGGTTTTTTCATCCAATTCTTCCTAATAGTTTTTACGGTTGTACCATTTTCAAGAATATCCAATACTCCCAGATCATCCTCCATAAACATCCTTCTTCAAAAATAAAAAAAACACACTTGAAATCGGAAGACGGAAAACGAAAACCCGAAAGCAGAAAAATCATTGACATAAATGTCAATGAAAACACAATAATGTTAGGTTAGAAATCTCCACTTTGAGGATAAGTGTAGAATAAGCGAGCGATTTTCTAAGCTTAGCTAGGTGCCATAAGTCTACGTGATAATTGGGTAGAGAAGTTGCCGTGGAAAATTAGACTGTGAATCATTTGTCTAGACTAGAGCGAAGGACTGAGGAACACTGTAGTGGGACGCCTCTGGCGATAATAAGGCGTTTCACTGGAATTTCAATTATTAAAAATGTTCCATTATTCAAAAACTCAAGAAATTGGAGGGTTTCATTAATTTCAGGTAGGTAGGTAGGAGAGGTAGTTGAATTTTACACCCTTGTAACTTTTATTAAACTCAAGCTCATCTATAATTATGGGATATTTGGTATATGTGTATAAAAAACGCTTTCCAAAAATTCTGCCCCAAAAACCCCGAAAATCCCTAGACTTGGCATCACTATTGTGGCCAGCGATCGGTACACTGTTTTTTTTTTACAGCTTCGATCGAAGTATCCATAGGATTGAAGCTAGAGTTCATATAATAACCTTTTTGGTGTGCGACATCAAGTGTTAATGTCCTTCTAACACATTTTGTCGGAAGAAATTGGAAAAAAGGCAGGTCTGTGCTTAATCCTGATCAAAATATCATAATAATAAACCGTTTAAATGTATTACAAACGTTAACCCTAATCTTTGACTTAAAAAATTTGATCACTTGATGTTTAGATTTCACGCAAGCGACCTATCAATCGGGAGAAATTACAGCATTCAAAATAGGATGCAGACGTACCTTTCGTATTGGCAATCTGTTTTACGTCTTTTCATAATGTCCCACTGACAGTTCTCGTCATGTCTGTACTCTGTTGTTTACGGTCAATTATTATTTATGAAAAATGAATATAAATTTTATTGTTGTATTTATTTAAATAATTCAAAATTATGCCTAAATACACGGAAAAACATCGGCATTTTGAAAGTTCTCAAGTTATTTCAGTTAGAAAAAGAAGCTGGTAATTATTAATTTCATAGCCTTTTCGAATTTGGCTGAATACGATCCTGATGATTTTATTAATCAAATTTGAGGTCAGCTATCTGGCAAAATAGCAAATAAAATAAGCGACATACCGAAAACCCGAATATACGTCACAAACAATGACGCACGCTAGAAGGCTATTGAATGTAGGTACTATAGACACAGAGTACACCATCTAACAAGAGACGAAAGCTTTGTCGGTTCCTTTGAAGTTGAACTTAAACGGAAATACGTCGAGACTGATAGATATACTACTTGATACCACAGAGTACACCATCTAACTAAGGCAGTGACAACCAAACCACAGAGTACTGAGTAACTGACGGGAACGAACGAACGGAAGTGTCGACCATGTGTCGACTTGACATTGACATATATACTAATTAATTCACGCATGTGCACCCAAAATTGCGATCACGAAAACGGCTTTCATTCGCCTCTTGTTAGATGGTGTACTCTGTACTATAGATTCGGCTTTCTAGTTAAATATTAATTACTAATTTCTTTTTCTATTAATTTTCTTATCAACAGAGTCTTCACTTTAATATTAACTAGAAATGTACACGGTAATAATATAAAATGATACGATCCTGCATGCATTACTTCCGCATTCTCAGAAGTAGTATATGAAACATTGGAGGCGCAAACCCATATACCATATCGATTGCGTATCATCCGTACAAGTACTTATACTACACTCGTGCCTTCAACTGAGAGCAGGTTATGGGTCGCCGAACAACTGAAAAATTACTAATAATTTTATTGTTACCTTATACTGAAACGAACAATCATAATATTCAAGTGTTAAAGGAAGTATCAAGATGCTTGCTGTAAATAATTTGAAAGACATATGAGGTAGCGGCGTTAACGGTTATTCATTTTTAACGCTCGCAGCTCAAATATTTGATTACCATCATGTGTACGATGTTATATGGGGAATATGTTGTGGTTTCCAATATTTCAACGCTAACGGCACAAACAATATCAATTAGTTAGCTCATTTTATTAACAAGCCCAAAGTTATAATAAATAAAAACCATCTCTGTAAATCATTTCAGCTCATAGTTTTCGGAATTTATGAATTACTAATAAATTTCTAGCATCCAAGTGATAAAAAAAATTGAATGTACCTATTCAAGGGTCCATTGTAAACAATCCCTTAATATGCTAGCAAGAGACAACAAAGTGTCACTAATATGGGTGCCGGCACATGACGAGATTTCAGGGAATGAAATGGCAGACCAGCTAGCTGAAAAAGGTTCTGAAGGAGCCTTCACAGGTCCGGGACTATTTTGTGGAATAAAAAAGGATTACATAAGAGAGAAAGTCGGAAACTGGCTAGTTAAGGAACACCAACTCAAATGGAGGCTTACTAGTTTATTGATTGACAAAAAGTATTAACTTGCAAGTCAAAACTTATAAGAAGAAGCTAAAACTTCTAAGTAAAAGCTAATACTTATTTTTATTTGAATAAAAACCAGAACTCTCTCGAAAGTAAATACTGGAAAAATCTTTTGAATTTTGAGTGATTACTTATAAGTACTTATTTATATTTACAAGTGTTTACTTTTTTCGTTGCGTAAACAAACATTCATACTAAACAAGTCGTGAAAGGATTGTGTGCAACCGCAAGTAAGCATTTGGTTTCAACATTAAGCTTTGTTTAGGTCTATTCGTCGCAATCATGTCTTCGAGTGAGGAAGAATTAACGGTAAAAATTGGCGGTTACAGACTTATGTTTGTCAAATTGCTAAAAAAGGATAAGGTTCTAATTTATAAAAATTATAACAAGGAAAATGGAATTATTAGGCCAATTCTGGGTTCACTCGTAAAATTCGTAAATCTGTAGCTTACGATGTTCTGTAACTACTGTGGTTATCGAATCGTAAAAATGTCAATTCTGGAATACTTTCTCTAAACGTCTTATTTACAGTGTTACAAATCAACTGGGGCAAACTTAACGGCTATTTTCTGACGGTAGAACATAACCTAACAAAACGTTCTTATAGTATATATTGGACTGTTTCAAAAAAATCGATGATTTTTTTTCCTGACACCGCACAATAACCTCACAAAAACAAACTATAAGACGTTTCTACTGCCAAATACCTGATCAGAAATATTTACGATTCTATAAGCTTTTCTATAAGTACAGATAGCGCAGAATTGCAAATTGCCTATAGGCTTACAGAACGTTACAGATTTGCTAAGAGATGTGCACAGAATTGGCCTATATATTGTGTTTGTACTTCTTGTTAGATAATGAAATAATTATAAGAATCAGAAAACTGCTTTATTTAAACACACTCAGTACGACAGTCTACATTTAACATCCAGCTTTAACTTGAGTTAGTATTTAAATATTATCACCGAACATTGTCTCCAGTATTGCTCGACGTTTCTCAGTGCCTCTCTGACGGATAGTAGTACTATTTTCAGCTTCATCACACACGTAATCGGAGTCTCCACGACTTTCCATTTCATATAATGCAAACTCAAAATCATCTCGTAAATGCTTGCTAATGATATGTAAAACAGCACAGCAAACAATAATTTTTGTAACCTTTGACAAAGATGTTTCAACCTTGTGTCCTAGAATGGGAAACCTTTGCTTAACTTGTCAAAAAACTCTCTAAATCACAACTCTTTCCTTGGACTGAGTGATATTGAATAATTGTTCAATTCGGTTTTGAGGATTTTTAAAAGGTGTTAATAGCCAAGGAGCAATTCCATATCCACTATCTCCTAGAAGGCAGAAATTACCCCGAAATCTTGCCACATTTTCATAAACGGAATTTCGTTTCCAAATTCTGGAATCGTGAACACTTCCAGGTCATTGAGCGTCTAGACTTGTAATCAAGTCATTAACATCACAAGTTACTTGCACATTTATGCTAGCAAATTCTTTTCTGTTAATCAAATCATCGCCAAATTTTGGTGTTTTTTTAATTTGAGTGCAATCTATAGCACCAATGACTGTAGGAATTTGGAATCGATTTGACCATTTAACTCTTTCTTTTTCCATGGCATCTAGATTAGATGGAAATTTTATCCAATGGTGGGCCTTTTCTAATATACAATCAGCTACTTCACTCATGGTTTTGCATACTGTAGTATAATGAATACCTGTTTGAAATCCGGTATCACTATCATATCGTAGGAATATCTCCATCTTTTGCCGAGATGCAACCTCCTATGGATTCATCTTTCTCTGGTAAAAAATAATCTGAAATATAGTCTACACTTTCACTTTCAAAACGCAACAAGAGCTTAGATTTGCTTGTGCTGATGCTTCTTCTCTTCCTGTAGTTCTTTCTGTTACGAACATCTATGAAGTCCACCATGTTTAACAATATACTAGCAACTATCGTAGGAAAAAAGGATGCTTTATAGGTACCTTAAAAATCGTCAAGTTACTAATTTAAGACAGATCTTATTTTTATTCAAATAAAAATAAGCCAGTACTGGAAAAATTCTTATATTTTAAGTAACTACTTCAAATCAGAAAAGTTTGCTTATGGCCCTAAGTAATCCCTTTTACATTAAGTAGTCACTGACCTTTTATCCAGTTTATACTAAGAAAATACTTAAATAAGAGTAAGTAGAAGCCAATACTTTTTTTTATTCAATAGACCCAGACACCTCCATACTAAGAGTTTACTGAATAAGGTAGACAAGGAACTCTCGTCCAGGCTGTTGAAACTTGGTAAAGGAAATTTGAAGACAGTTACCAACCTGATGACTGGACACTGTACCCTGAGGAAACATCTGCACAGTTAATGAACCTATGTGCAGAAAATGTGAACTCTACGATAAAACACCTACTATCATACTCTGCTTCTGTGAGAACTTACAAGTACTCAGACGGAAGTACTTTGAAGTGGAAATGATACAACCATCACAACTACTGAAGATCCCTCCAGTTGAACTGGTGGCCTATATAGAAGACACGAAGGTTCTGGAATGGAAGTAATGAATAAATGGAGGGTCCATTGTCTTTGACGGCACGCAATTTTTGTCCAATCTGTTGCTCTAGAATATTTATTTCCCGAAATATTCAAGATTCTGTGTCGTAAGTGCTCTTCAGTTTTGGTCTAAAAGCCTTTGGGTTGAACTTTTTCACATAATACTACCCCGTAATAATATTATATCCTCTTGAATGGAGGTAATTTCACGACAAACTTTCATTCACTCTTGACGACCTAGACTTTTCCAGACCCTTTATCATCACTCACAAATCCGTACCAGCTCTTCAATATCGATGAACTATGAGAACCACAAAATGATCTGGATATATTTAACATCTCGGATATCTAATTGATGCTTGGAAAGTTCAGTATCGTGTGCAAATACAATTCTTGTTCTACCAAAAGTGTAAATATTCCACAATATGTTTTGTGAATTGGAAACTCAGGATATATAAATTATGTAAATGCCTTTCTCTAGAATTTTTCCTACAAATTCTTTTCCAAGACAATTGTACAATCCAATTTTCTCCATTTTCATACTTTACCCTATAGTTTTCAATGACTTGATGTAATAAGCACATCCTCTAGGACAACATCATTTCCTGAAGCCATCCAACTGAGAAATCCGCCAGATCTTCGAGCCAGTCTTCCCTTCAAAGATAAAATTAAAGATAAATACCTTCACTAATTCCCATATCCGTCCCATAATCGTCTGTCCAGCTGGTGTGAAGATAATTCTATACTTCCAGAAACACAATATGGCTTTCGACAGAGGCTGTTTAGATAATATTTTCATTTTAACCTCGATCTTGCAAATCACTCTTAGACTCCAGCGCAGAAAAGTGTTCGCTGTCTTTGTGGACTTCAAAAGCGCATTTGACAGTATTAATCATAAATTTCTTTGGTTGGAACTTTATAAATTTGGGATTAGTTCTAAACACATTCGAATTCTAAAACAGATATACGACAACGTAACATTGTCAATCAAGCAACAAAACTCATACAGTAAAAAATACAACATCTCGGAAGGTGTCTTGCAGGGAGAATCACTCAGTCCCCTAATTCTTCCTATTTTCATATCTGACATTGAAGATTATTTCCGTTTAAAAAATCTGAATGGACTTACTATTGACGGCAACAAAGACGTATTAATGCTTCAATACGCAGATGATATAGTTATTCTTGGCGACTCTCCAATCGATATAGAGCGAAAACTAAAGGTACTCGAGTCTTATTGCTTTGATAACAAACTTGCAGTCAATACCGATAAAACCAAAGTAATAATATTCGCAAAAAGTGGCCATGTACATAATTACAACAAAAAATTTCATTATAGTGGATATTGTTTGGAAACAGTGTAGCAGTTTACCTGCTTGGGTGTTGATTTCTCCTCCACAGCCTTGTTTTGCACCATGGCTAAGAATTCTAAAATCGAAGCTAATCGGGCTATTGGAGCAGTTATGGATATAATGTGTCGGTCAAAAATGAATACTTGGGAATCGCGGATCAATTTATACAATTCAATTATTTCATCTTCTCTTTCCTTTGGAATTGGTCTGTCAAAGAATACTCCAGATTACATTGTACGCTTGGAAACATCTTCCGATCATTTCTCAATGGTTGTTTTCAAACATGCCTTACTTTGGATGAACAAACTGAAAGAAATGGACTCTTTAAGACTTTCAAAAATTTGCTTCAATCGACTTGCTCAGTTAGAATCTGATAATAATTCAAAGTATAATTGGGTGACGCAACTTAAAGAATTGTTTATTTATGCGCAATGTGAGTGTCTATGGGAAAATTATTTAAGTACAAATGTACGCAGTTTAGGTAGACTTATTCTAGACAAATTGCGAAAACGCCTGCTTGATAGTGACATGAACAAGAAGGTTGCTTCTAGTTACTCTTTACTATACTCACACTTACTAGTTGGTGAAAATAACAGTTATTTGCGAATACCCGCTCACATCTATATAACCAGAATAATAGCGCTACTTAGAACGTGTAGTAAAACATTTTTAAAATTGTCTTTGTCATATGCTTTTTGAATGTCCCATTTACAGCCCTCTAAGAAAAAATAGTTTTTTTCACAATGTTTATAATATTGATGACCTAGTACACTATCTCAATACTAATAATACACAAAATGGATTTTTCAAACTTACTGAATTAGCTCATAGCATTATTGGTATCATAAAGCTGCGATCATTTGCACATGGTGAATGATTGACATTACCATCAAGTACACAGATATTTTATACTTTTATTTTTGTATTAACTATGTCTATGTCGTCATGTATCTCTAATTATGTTAATTCCTCACTTGATATTTTGTACCGAACCCGTGTGAAAAGATTTAGATTATTTAGACACAATAAAACTATCTATCTATCTATCCATATCCGTACTAGGTGAAATTTAAAATTAATTGTCAATTTTGCTTTTATATCTGCATCAATTTTAGTATAATTATGTGAATAAAATTACAACTTAGCAGCGATAAAGCACAACGTAAAGAGGCCATTTGTAAATTAAATTGCCTAATTATCAATTCTGCTCCAATATTTCGGCTGTAAGTGAAGTATTTTTTTTAAAGCAAATGATAATCGATAGTTATCGTAAATTTTTATGACACTAAAAAATAAGGTAAGTATATAGCTTCGATCCCAAACCACAAATTGCTTCTGTTGAAAAGGCAATAACTTACTCCATACAATGTACCTCAGTTATGACTAGTATGCCTTATTTGTAAGACAAACTACCAACAAGTAGGTAGCAGGATAATTGAAATCCTATATTTCATCTACATTGACAAATTTCTTCCAAGTTTATTACATTAGATTACAAAATGGCCCAGTATTCGAAAACCAGCTTTCAATTCTCTTAGTTGAACTTGAAACGTGAACTATGCGTTCAGCCTTTCAGCTTTTAGATTTATCATTGAATTTCTCCAGAATTTTCAAATATTTTATAAATTATTTCACTTTTGTGATTTGTGGTGGAATAAACTAGTAGACCAAAAATCAATATTCTACCTAGATGTATTTTACCAGGAAATTTAAAATTTTGAATTGTCTTTAAATAAGAATGAGAAAGGTTCCGGCAGGTCTTCTCTCATCGTCTGTCGACAAAATAGTAAGTTTGGAACTGTGCAGTAATCCATTTAATAATTTTACCACCAGTTTGAATGAACAAAAGATGCCGTTTTATCATAAGAATCTGGATTACTGGTATGTTTTTTTTACATGTTTTCGTTACCTACATATACATATTTCAAAATTTCATAGTGTAAAACTAGTATTTTTTAATAAGAATTTTTTTTAAATTTCGTATGAGCCAAATTAACCCTATAGATATTGGATAAATTGAAAGCTCTGAAGAGGATTATTTCAGATATCTTTTCTCATGTTTAATTGTTTCATAAATTTTTTTTCTATATAATTCAGATATTTGTCCAGGGTGAATCCTTAAGTTAAATTATTAAATTGTATTTATTGAGCTGGACAGATATCCTCATGCTTAAATTTTTTTTGTCACATTTTTTTCTTATACCGGTATAATTTTTATAGTACAGTTCCTGGGAAAAACAGTTTCTTGGATCACAGTTTCCTTGCACATAAAACAGTTCTGGAGATACAGTTCCTGGGAATAACAGTTCCTGGAAAGTCTGACTGTTTCTGTGGCACAAGTTCCTGTCTGACAAACAGTTCCTGTTAAGCTGAAAAGTTTCCTAAATGCCGTTCCTGCAGTAAATCCGTAGTACCTACATCGACAGCTACATCATCTTCATCTTCAAACAACTGTATTATTGTGCTAAGTATTTTTTTGTATAACCCCTTTTTTAAATAATGTAAATTTCAATACTGTATCTAATTATATACATTTTTTTTACTCCATTAGTTGTATTTATTATACAGAAATTTTAAGTTCTTTTTTTTAAACAGATTAAAAGTTAGCTGACCATTAAATTCGATTTTCTTTCTAATTTTCTTTTAAGAAAGAAAATTAGTGGTGCCCTAAAATTACTTTTTCTATTTTTTTACTAGTTTTGCTTGAGTGAATTATTTTCTATATATTAATAATTAAGGTAACAAGGCCCTGCGAACTGGCTAAGGTTACCTCCAAATTTATTGGTTAGTTAGGCAAGAACCTGCATTATTCACTTTCAATCATAATAATTTTATCTGCGAAATTGAGCAACTTCTGCAAGCAAATTTATCCGAAGTTCTGAAAGGTAAGCGGATGAATGCATTCGATATTGCCTACGTTTATGGGGTGAGGTAACCCCTCACAGAAGCCCCATAACTTCAGATAGATTTGCCAAACTATACAATGGTTTTTATAACAGTTGGTTCAAATGTATTCCAAGGCTTTTTTATTTTGTCGTTGGAAAGCATCATGTTGAAATTTACTGTCTAAAACAATATCTGTCTCTTCATAATATTCAGAATTTACCCCGGTAATAGTTACAGCTAAAAACAAGAACCAAAAACGTTTTCCTTTTTTCAATTATCAATATTTGAAGACTGAAAAGTGTTAATGAAAATAAGCATATTCAGTTATATTGCCACCTGACTGGCAGATCTTCAGAGGCTTCCGGTAACAAAGGAACTATATTTTTAGGTAGCTTTAGAGTGTACTTATTTTCAAAGTGGTATGGTGATGCCTGGAAAAGCTTAATGAGCTAGATCAGAACAACATCGTCAATTTACTGTGGTTATAAGACACATTAGAATAGAAATGAGGATGAGCTAACAAAGAGAAGAAACACCAATTTGAGAAAGAATTGATGAGCTGGGGTAGTACTGCTCTAAAAGTTTCCACAGGTCTCTCAACATTGTTGTCAAAAAGGATTGCTTACACTGAAGCCTAATGATACCATACATTGAAGGAACTACAATATTCTTAGAACTGAGTAAAAAAGAGAGCACAATATTTCTGCCTTAGTCGATGTTTACGAATACGAACAATATTTTAAAGCTACACTCCAAAAATACGCAATAAACTTTACGTTACATTTTTGTAAACTATTAAAAATTTCACCTCAATGAAACGATAGTTTTGTTGGGCCAATTCCCAGGGAATGGCGTTAATTTGCGTTGCAAATTATTGTTGTTGAGTTACTGTATGTATAT
>CAJUYI010001094.1:0-69208 GCA_910591695.1 Galerucella pusilla | reverse complement strand
GACACCTTACAAAAGGAAAGGATTGATCCCATGAAGATATACAATGCAGACGAATCTGCATTATCTACCGTACAGCGCCCGCAGAAAGTGTTTGCTACAACTGGTAGGAAACAAGTAGGTGCAATTACGAGCGCCGAAAGAGGTTTGCACGTCACGGTTGTTTGTTGCATGTGTACTAACGGGAGCTATATTCCGCCTGCCCTAATTTTCCCACGAAAAAATATGAAAAAAGAGTTGACTGACCATAGACCTGCAGGAACTCTATGCATTATCCAGGAGTCTGGCTGGATGACTGGTCAAGTATTTTTACAATGGTTGCAGCATTTTCAAAAATATGCCAAGCCATTTCGCACAGAAAAGGTTTTGTTAATCGTGGATGGCCACAAATATCTTGATGCTCTTCTATACGCCAAAGAAAATGGCATTGTGCTTTTATGTTTGCCACCTCACTGTACACATCGCATGCAACCTCTTGATGTTGCATTCTTCGGTCCACTCAAAACCTATTATGACCAAGAAATAACCAAATGGCTTAAAACTCATCCTGGTCGAGTTGTGACACAGTTTCAAATTGGTGATCTGTTAAATGAAGCCTATGGAAAAGCAGCTAGTGTTCAAAAATGCTACTCATGGCTTTGCCAAAACTGGTAGGTACCTACCCAATAAACCCCGATGTGTTTTCCGACTATATGTTTCAATCATCTGTAACTACAAACATTGCAGTTGATAATAGTATCCAACCAGCTGCAAACGTTCATATTAATAACAATGCACAGCCTGGACCTTCATCTTCTACCATAGAACCTCCTACTTCTACAACGACTCAGAAAAACTTTGCAAAATCCAACAAGTGGCGTTTTACTTTTGGTTACTCCAGCTGATTTGAGTCCAGTTCCAGTTGGACCGTTTGTTTCAGGCCAGGGAAAAAGGAAGCCAAGGAAACGTCAAGGAGGCACTTCTGTTCTAAACTCAACTCCACATTTGGAAGAGGCTAAGGAAAAAAAACAAACCAGAATTGGAGATCCCAGAAAAAAGAAAAAGAACCGTTAAAAGAAAAGTCGTTCAAGAATCCGAGTCGGAAACAGAAGGAGACCCTTTTTCTGCTAATGAAGATGATGATGCTGCATGCATTTATTGTACAGAACTGTACAAATTTTCTTAAAACGGTGAGCTATGGCTATGCTGTTGTTCGTGTCAAAAGTGGGCACATGCTGAGTGTGCCGGGGTGGACAAGAAAACAAAAATCTTTGTGAGCTTTGTACCAACTAAAAATCATTAAACAGTATTGATGTGTCATTTTGCCTCTCCAGGGGGGTAAAATGAACTTTTCTTGTTAATTTTTAAATGTTTTGCTAAAAGTCTATATTTTGTCCTAATTTGTTGAAACCTTATTGAAGTGTTGCAAATACGTAAGCTTATGTTTTGTCCATAATTTATTTTTTTTAAAATGTTTTTTTTAAATATGAAAATTCTATTTTTTTTAAATGAATGTCATTTTGTACACCCTTCCCCTACCTATATAACAAAGTGAGCCCACATGCTCTGTAAAAATGTCTTATGTCAACAGCTGTTCAAACATGAAAATATTAGTAATGGTTCAAAAGTCGTATGTTTGCTCCACTGTTTCTTGTTATTGCAAAATGTCCTATGTCTCAAACAACTGAGAGTGAAGGTAAGGTTCATTTGTTTCCTGACTTTTCTACTAGATCTAAGCAAGTAGACTGTTCTACTACTAATAATAAGTATGTTAAAGGGGTTATTCTTTATCTTTTTCGCAATATTACATTATTTAAATATAACTAAAATGTGTCATAAGAGGATTTTCTATGATGAAATTCGTAAGCAATTTTAGGTTATGTTTGCTGCTACAATTTAAGAATCAAGAACAATGTTTTTTAGCACTTTCAGCAATTCTACTGCATAATTTAACATTATATATGAGAGCTAGTACATTACTTTTAATTTTATCATTGTTTTAGAAAATGATGCGAAGAGGAAAATTGATGGTGGAGTTGGCTGAAAAGATTAATTCAATTCCGGCTGCTACAAATGAGAGCCTACCTGATGAAAATAGCAACCCCAATGTTGATAATCCAGTCTCAGGACAGGGTAGGCTATGAAATAATTTCACTTTTATGTAACCCTTTTAGGGCACAATCTCGGCAGATTGGCTGAAGGCTGAAGAATCACTTCACTCAAAAATGTGTATACATGACTATTCAATCTGCTAAATTCTCAGTGCTAAATAAATATAGTATTATTGTTATTGTTGCAGATAAGATGCTCCTAGCTGTTGCTGAGGATGAAATTCCACTGCCAGTCTACGTTGAAAATCTTTCACTTTTCACGGTGGAGGAAATCGACGAACAAGCTGTTGAAATAGGCCTAGGGGAGAGGGCCCTAAGATGACGAAGTAGGTAAGATGACGAATCGGCTATAAATCATACCCTCCTCTCTTTGCGCAGCCTATATCATGTGAAACGTTCGTTGTGCGCATGCGCCTTCTCTTTGTACTCGGAGCGGTTAGTCTGTTCGTAAGAAGAGAATAAGGTGTAGCGTAGTGCTTTGTTATAAGTTTGGTGGCTTAGAAAATAACGTCTACATTTTTCCAGGTAAGTTCAAACTGAAAACTTTTTGTTGTTAAATGTTTATAAGTGTTTTTGGCATCATCTGCGATATTTTCACAAACACTAACTTAATGTTTTTTCTTTGTTGTAATTTTTTCAAATTTTGACTGTGATGAAGTTAAGTTGACGAATAACAAAGTAGCTAAGATGACGAATTCGTCATCTTACCCACCCCCACATAATATGATGCTTGTAGGGTAATAAATTATATACAAACAATTTTAGATTATCAAATATGGGAAGAGTGTACGAGCGCAAAACGAAGCGACAATCATGGAGTAAAGAGAACATGCGAATTGCTATAAATGAGGTTAGACAAAACAACAAAAGCGTTAATTCCGTGGCAAAAGCATATAATCTCCCAGAACCAACCCTAAGAAGATATCTGAAGCGACCTCCTGAGGAAGTACGGTCCTGTCCTAAAATAGTATACTGTTAAAAACAATGATTTGTCTTCATTTTCAGGAGTTTCCTTGCAATGCTGGTCGATTCAAGAGCACGTTTTCTGATGTGGAATTGGAAGAACTACGAGAGTACATTATCAATATTGACAAACGGGCATTTGGACTAACCAAGGAGCAATTTAGCACAATAATGTATAATTTTGCAGAAAAACGTCACATTTCACACAGATTCAACACAAATAAGAAGAAAGCTGGACGACACTTTATTGAGTGGTTTATGCGGAAATACAACTTCTCCCTACGAAAGCCAGAATCCACTTCGATAGCTAGACTTATGGGATTTAATCGCCAAAGTGTTTCTAATTTTTTTAACGCACTTAAGGAACTCAAAGAAATATATAATTTTCAACCCATTCAAATTTACAACGTAGACGAAACTGGTGTATCGACAGTTGCCACAAAAAATCCTATGATAATCACCCCAAAAGGCAAGCGAAGAGAGATATCTTCTGCAGAACGAGGAACTAATGTGACTGCTGTATGCGCCATGAATGCAAGTGGGACATTTATTCCCCCTTCTTTGATTTTCCCTAGGATAAGAATGCAACCAGCCTATATGAACAACACGCCTGCTGGATTTGTAGGTGTTGCACATGAAACCGGATGGATGACATCTGCAAATTTCTTAAAATACCTGGAGCATTTTATCCAATACGCCCGTCCTAGCGAAAACAATAGAGTTCTGCTAATAATGGATAACCATGCGAGCCATATTACCTTCGAAGCTGTAACATTGTGCAGGGAAAATTATATTTCTCTCTTGGGATTTCCCGCACACACTAGTCACAGGATGCAACCACTGGATGTGTCTGTGTATGGCCCCTTAAAAACAGCATATAGTAGGGCTTGTGATAACTTTTTGTCAAACAATCCTGGAAAAGCCATTACACTGTGTGACATTGCCCCATTGTTTGGAATAGCCTATTTAAAAGTAGCAACCGTCGCGAATGCTATAAACAGGTTTCGGGCAACTGGCATAGAGCCGTTAGATTCCGATATTTTCACGGACATTGACTTCGAAACTGCTCAAACGACAGAAAGGGAACTTGACGCTGAGCCAAAGTTAATTGAGGAAACGTATCAAAGCGAGAGATTGCCATCGGAACTAATTGTGCCTTCCACATCTGGTCTTCAGCGTATGCCAGAGTCAGTAACTGCCAACAAAGAGCAGATAGAGACAGCTAATATTGGAAAAACATTAGGAACTCCTGATAAACAATGCCGGATCCAGACAATCGAGTTAGGATTACCACCTTTGCCTAAAGCAAACAGGCAGAACAGACGTTGTAGGAAAAGCTACCATCACTTATAATTACTAGCACGCCCGTTAAAGATGCTTTAGAACTAAAGCACAATGAAAAACTAAAAAAAAGAATGCAAAAACAAATGAAGGGCCCGTCGAAGAAAAAAATGGATAAAATCAGCAGCAAATCGGTCAAAGAAAAAAATTGTAGTACAGCGAATAAACAAAACAGAGGCAGGAGAGTGAAGCGACAAGTGTTTGAGTCATCTGATTCATCTGAAAGTTCCGTAGATGTAGCTGTGGTGGATAGTAATGATGACATGGACGATGAGGTTGACGAGGATGAGGTTGACAGACTTTGCATATTCTGTGGAGATGAGGGCAAAAATAACGAGCTTTGGTTTTGTTGTAATAAATGCACCAAGTGGGCACACGCAGAATGCACTGGTCTCAATTTGAAAAAAGCAAAAGCCAAAGTGTGGGTGTGTGACTTTTGTCATAATTAAAATTAAGTTACAATTCTGAACTTTTAGTTCGTTTTTGAGTTTTTTCAACTTTTGACTTTCCTTAATTTTAGTTCTTGTTTGTTCAGAAAAATGTTGTTGTTCATTAAAATGTTTAAATGTATTGTTTTATCGCTCTTTCACCATATTCGTCAACTTACCCACGTACGTTCGTCATCTTGTCAGCAAAAGCGGGTAAGATGACGATAACTACATTTTTTTCAAAAAAAAATTACCAGCCACTGAGTGCAAATTTGAATTGGAAATTATTCAAATATTCATTAGTCACTTGGATATTATATGCCCTGCCTTAAAAAATATTTATTCATAAGAAAATAGAGTATCATTTGGACCGAAAACCTTGAGTTCGTCATCTTTGGGCCCTCTCCCCTACCTCTATTTTCGTTCGACAAAGTAAAACTATCTGCTAGTTCTGGTCGAGAAAAAAAGACGAGAGGCAGAGAAAAAATTCAGGATATTTTGAAACAGACTGATGCATAAATGATCCTTTATTCTCTTCTGATTCAGATAATTATCGGCCCAGTTCAAGTTCCAGAGACGATGAGTCTAACTTTGCAAAGAGAATTAAAGTTTTGACAAAAGTACGGAACAAGCAAAAGATTTCACGTCAAAACATTGCTGGGAAAAGGTCCCGTTTAATAAAGAATTCAAATAATTTTGACAAAAATCAAGCAAGTGAAAAAGAAGATGGTGTGTTTTGTGGAAAGCAAGGCCCTGGTCCAATTATTGAAGAATCCGATGCAACAGTTGAATACACTCCTGGTGCTCCAAGAGTTGAGGCAGTCCTTTAGTTGAGGACAACCCTAGTCCGGTGGAGATTTTAGTAGGCCCGCTGGAAAAAAAGAATCGTAGAAAGGGGGAAAATATAAATCCAAAAGACTGGAAAAGGAATGTCAATGCAGCTAAAAGGAAAAGAGGTGAACCCTATTTTGGATTGAAAAAGCAACAGAATGCTGCTAATGGCTCAAAATACAAATTTAACAATGAAAGGAAGGGGAAAGAAATAAAAGATCGATGCAGTTGCAGAAATGGACAAAACTTCAAGTGTGAAAAAATAAGTGACCTGGATAGAAACAAACTGTTCACAAATTTCTGGAAGAATATAGATAGTTGGGAAACAAAGCGAGCTGTTATTGCATCTTTGGTGGATAAATCTACACCGGATTGGCGACGTAAAACCACAGACATTGAAAATGCTCGCAAAAACGTATCATTCCAATACCACCTGAATGGGCGATGAAAAAAGAAGAGTCTGTAAGAAGATGTTTTTAAACACATTCTGTCTTGGGGAAAAATCAGAGCTTGGGTATTGAAAGGGATGTTAGAACAACCTCTACCACTAGAAAATAATCCGGACGATCCTGAGCCCCTGAATGAAATGGGATTAAATATTACTGACATACAATCAAAAACAGACTCAGAAAAAAGAGAGGGAATCCGGCAGTTCTTAAATTCCCTACCTAAAATGGAATCACATTACTGTAGAGCCAAAACATCTAAAGAGTATTTAGAACCCAATTGGGAATCCAAAACACAGCTGTACAGGGAGTATGCCCGTGTATGTACTGAGAAAAACACAAACCCTGGATCAAGGGCCCTTTTCCATAAAGTTTTTGTCGTGATAAACATAGGCTTTTACACATCAAAAAAAGATCATTGTGAGACCTGCATAAAATACAAATTGGGAAAGGTTTCAGAAGATGAGTTTAAGAAACATCAAAACAGAAAAGGAGCCAAAAAAGAGCAGTGACAAGAAGAAATCAGAAGAGACAAACAGTCCATTGGTGGTAGCAGTTGATATGCAAAAGTTACTAACATGTCCAGATATTGAGGCATCGTCTTCCTATTATAAAAATAAACTTAAAGTGCATAACTACTCAATTTTCAACCTTGCAAACCATGATGTCATGTGCTACATCTGGCACGAAGGGAACGGGCTATTAGATGGTGACATCTTTGCCTCTATGCTTGTAAAGTACCTTACTAAACAGAAAGAAGAAAACCCAGACCTTACTGACGTCAGAGTTTGGAGTGATGGCTGTACTAATCAGAATAGATGTGAAACTGTGGCTAACGCTCTTCTGCACTTTCCATTAAGAACAAGGTTGCCGTTTACCAGAAGTATCTTGAAGTGGGCCACTCGCAGATGGAAGTGGATAGCGTGCACAGCACAATTGCAAGGATCAAAAGACATGAACACTATGTACCAGCAGATTATTAGAGGCAAGACGGGAGCCAAGCCCTTATTATGTTGAGAGTCTTTCTTTCAAAGACTTCTATAATTTTGGCGATGGGTACTACAGAAGAATTTGCCCAGGAATCAAAAAGGGAGATCCCTTCGTCACAGACTTGAGATGCCTTAAGTACACATCAAAGGGCGAAATTTGGTATAAGTTAGATTTTCCCGAACAATGGAAACTACCGCCAAGAAGACCTAAGCCAACAGCAGAGGTGTATAATGAGTTGAAACCGTTGTATAACAAGCCACTTCCATTACAGCAAGGAAATTTAAGGACCTGCAGGAACTCAAAAACCTTCTAGAAGAAAGTTACCATTCTTTCTACAATAGCTTGAGTTATGAAAATCAATGCAGCACGTACAATGTTTGATTTTTAGTTGTCATTAATGTAAATTACTACTTTTTCAATAAAACCAGTTTACCATAAAAAGTTGTATGTCAATGAAATGACCTAGTACTTGAAAACAAAAAGTCCTATGTGTTCGTAAAAAAGTTGTATGTAAAGATTAATTTTTTAATTTTGAAATCAAAAAGTCGTATGTGCGTATAAAACACAAATAATATAAGGTAACACCTCAAATGCCATATAACATGATGTTACATCATAAAAATAAGCTATTAACTGATTTCTGGAATAATTAAATAAAAAAATATCAAGTTTTTTTGCTATCCTGAAAAGTGGCCTTTTTGACATGCGACTTCTTGCAATTACAGGGACGAAATTAAAAGAGCACATTCTCGATATGGAACATTTATTTGGATTGACTATCTATAATTTTAGACATCTTGCTTATCAATTTGCGGAGGCTAATGATGTTCCCCTCTGCTTCTCTCGCAAAAAGAAGTTGGCAGGAAAAGATTGGGTCTCCAAATTTATGAAAAGGCACCATGATTTATCTCTTCGAGCCCCAGAGCCAAGATCTGCAGCACGAGCATCCGCATTCAATAAAGTGAACGTCAAAAATTTTTTTGATTTGCCAAAGGAACTATTGGATAAATATAAATCTCCTCCTAGCCAAATTTTTAACTGCGACGAGACAAAACAAAACAAAAATGCGAAAATGGCAAAGGAGAACCAGAGACCTAATTAGCACGCGACTATTTTAATTTCTACACCACTCAAAGATGCATTGGAAGAAAAAAAGAAAGCAAAACTGGAGAAAACCAAAGGTGCGGCCAATAAAACAAAAGTTCCTAACGAAGTCAAAAGAAAAATACTAAACATGCCTGAGAAAACCAGCACTAGTAAAAGAAACCAAAGATGAAGGACCTCGCGATCCAAAAGAAGTTAAGAACAAAATCAACTGTTTGGACATCATCATTTGACTCTGATGTTGAAATGAATGATATCTGCAGCGATAATGAGAATGAGACGGATTCTAGTTTATGTATGATTTGTGGTGAATATGGGACAAATAATGAGATGTGGTACAGGTGTACCATATGTGGACAATGTTCTGGAAAAGATTCTCCAACCAAAAACATTTGTGATTTTTGTATGTGACCGGTATTGCTATTACGTAGGTATGACCGGTAATACCCGGACGTTAGGGTAATACCAGTCAATGATACATTTTTAAAATTCAAGTATTTTGCCGGAAATATTTAAAATATTTGATTTGATTTGTACTTTACTACATAAAAATACAGTTATGTTTCATTTTTCTTTCATCAGAATCAATATAGGGGAGCGAGGGGCACGTTGTTACAGGGGTAAGAAGTTACACGCGTTTTTTACCGGGATTTTAAACTCTTTGATGGACATAATTGGACTCATTTGTTTTCTTATAATATCGTGCATTATATAAAAACAATCAGTGACCTGCCAAGCGCTGAGCTGCTAGGTTGTGTGCGTGTGTCCCGATTTCAACCAAGTAAGTAAAAAAATCCTTCACGAAATTTTTGATTCCTGATGACTATACTTTTTATTTTGTCAAAAATTTTAACCTTGAACGTTCATAATATATCTACCTTTAATTTACAATATTGTTTTATTCTACTACCGATATCCATTAATAATGACTTCAATTTATATTAAAAAACGTGCCATGGGGCAAGTAGTTACAATTGTTTGGGGCAAGTTGTTACATGTAACAACTTACCCCAAAAATATTACCTTATCTGGTATTGTACTGTTCGTGTTCTTATTTTAAAAATTCTACATATTTTTTGTTTTTTCCAGAATGAGAAACTATAAAAGAAAAACAGAAAGAGGTACAACTAGTAAAGAAGTTTATGAATCTGCTGCAGCAGAAGTACTGCAGAATAAAACGAGAAACGAGCATTCGTAAAGCAAGCGAGATGTTTAATTTGTGTCCGATGTCCTTATCCAGGTATGTCAGAAAAACCAAAAACAACGAAAGTTGTTCTTTGGGTTACGTTAAACCTAGATTGGTATTCTCAGAAGAAACAGAACATAAATTAGCTTCTTATCTACTCAAAAGTTCAGAAATATATTTTGGTTTACTACCAACAGAAGTACGCAAACTAGCTTATCAATGTGCTCTAAAACTCGATTTAAAAAATATTCCCCCCAGCTGGCATAAAAATAATACGGCTGGGCCGGACTGGTTTAAAAGTTTTATGGATAGAAATCCTCAACTATCTCTACGAACACCAGAAGCTACATCTTTGAGTAGAGCAACATCGTTCAACAAAACCAACGTTCAAGATTTTTTTGACAAACTGCAAGGCTTGTTCCAAAAATATGAATTCACTGCTTCAAGAATATGGAACGTTGACGAAACAGGTGTCACGACGGTACAGAAGCCTAAAAAAATAGTTGCTGCCCGGGGTCAAAAACAGGTCGGTGCGATCACATCTGCCGAAAGAGGGACACTTATTACTCTTGCATGTGCCATAAATGCTGCTGGGAATTCAGTTCCACCGATGTTCGTGTTTCCCAGAATGAGCTACACGGATCTTTTTCTTCGTACTGGACCAGTAGATGCGATTGGAGCGGGAAATTCTTCGGGATGGATGACAGAAGTAGAATTTTTAAAATTTATGGATCATTTCATTCAACATGTCAAGCCTTCTGCTGAACAGCCCGTTCTGCTCCTTTTGGATAACCATAGCTCGCACGTAAATTTTCATGTCGTTGAGAAAGCCAAAATAAACAACATAATCATGCTGTCATTTCCACCGCACTGCTCTCACAATTTACAACCATTAGATGTAGGAGTTTATGGTCCTTTTAAAAACCACCTTAATCGAACACAGACTGCCTGGATGTATAATCATCCAGGAAAAACCATGACGATTCATGATCTTCCTGCCGTGGTGAAAGATTCACTGCCTTTGGCCCTAAATCCTGCAAATTTAATGAGTGGATTCAGATCAACAGGGATATGGCCCTTCAATCCTGACATTTTTCAAGACAGTGACTTTGCACCTTCTTATGTCACTGATCGCCCTAATCCAGAAACAGATTGTCCCATGACTTCGCAGAACATCTCCAATTTGACACTAGACCTGGAAAATCCAGAATTGTTAGATTCTGCACCTCAACTGAACATAAGCACCACTGAAATCATACAGGCAATAGAAACAGCAACAAATCCAATGCCTGACACTACTAAAAATATTCCTGTTTCACCTTGTCCAAATCCCGTTAGTTCGCAAGATACAGAATGTTTGACTACATCACTGACTCGAAAAGAAAATGAAATAGAATTGTCGATACCAGGTCCATCTGGTATACAAAGTAAATTTGAAAATTTTTCACCTTCAAAAATAAGACCCTTTCCTAAAGCAGTAGCTCGAAAACAATCTATCAACAGTCGTCGTAAACGCAAATCCGCTGTGCTAACCGACACACCTGAAAAAGACTCATTAAAAAGAGAGTATGAAGAAAAACTGGCAAAGACCAAAAAAACGTGTGACAAAACTAAAGGAAAAGGCAAAGGTAAAGGTAAAGGAAAAGGTAAAGGAAAGTCCTCGAAAATGAGCGAAGAAGGAAAAGAAAAGGTGAAGAAAAAAATTTTGGTTTCCGATTCAGATTCTGATACTGATGAATGGTTTTGTTTAGTGTGTAGCGAAAGTTATAGCACCTCGATAAAAGAAGATTGGGTAGAATGTTTAGAATGCAAAATGTGGGCCCATGTCAAATGTGTAACGGGAAATGTTTGCTCATTCATTTGCATTAATTGCAATTCTGATGAAGACTGATTTAATATTTGTGTGTGATATTGTTACCTACCTCTATAAAAATTACCATAATAGATATTATAATTACTCATAAATGTTAGAAGACTGTATAAAGTGATCTCTATTGTTTATATCGTTTTGAAATACTAATAAAAAAATATATATCACTGATGATTTTGTTCATTTATCTACCGTAACATCGTGCCCCGATGATGTAACAACTAGCCCCAATTCCGGGGTAAGATGTTACAATCTACTTGTTTAGTTAAATTCTCCATTGTGAAAAAATTACATAAATTTTAATAATTTTTCAGTCATATTTTCATAGCTAAATAGACATACTAACATTACAAGTTATCAAATGTATAATTTATTTGATAGCTTTTGTCATATTAACAACTATCTAAAAATTGTAACAACGTGCCCCCCGCTCCCCTATAATTTTCATTTCAACTTTTATGTCCAAATTTTGTGAAGTAACCGCCATTAAACTTGGAAGCAGAGAACATGGGGTCTAGAAATGTTTACGGACGTGACTATTGTATTGGTAAATATATAAAATGGAAAAGTTCCATCAGTTGAAAATTGGAAAATAAATATAAAATAAGTGCGGACAACCACCAATATATCAACTTTCAAATTTTAAGTTGATGCATATAGCAATCAATGGTTTTTCCCAACTTATTAAGCCCATTAAATACATACAAAAAGCTCAAGAGGCTTAGGTGCAGCTGGCAATACAAACAGCATCCGAGCAAAAAAATCCCATAATATATCCAATGACTACCTACACAAATGAGAGACGTTTTACACAGACACTTTTGGATTATATATATTGGTTCTTCAATAAATTCATCTTTTTCACGAAGGTTTAAAATATATAACAAAAATAAGAATATTTTTTCTATCTACAGATGAATTAATATTGTTTACTTAGATCAAAGTCTTGATTCCGCAATTGTCGATAGAAAAAGTAGATTTTTTTATTCGTTGCAGAATTTATTAATTCTGTTGTTCCCGTTGTTTGTTGTAGTGTGTATAAATTCAGCTTTAAGCAATACATATTCCAAACAAGAAACGACATTCTTATTATTTGATAATTTCATTCGACAGAGAGTCTTCTAATATGGTTGATATTCAAGTGAAAAAGCCATGTTTCAATTTTCGCATACCTACAAAATAAAATATTTCAAGTTAAAACAAAAAATAACCAAAATCTTCACAGTTGAAAATTTTTTTGATGAACACAAAATGTGAAAATGACAAATAGTGTAATTTACTTGCTTTGAAAATAAAAATAAAAAATTAAAAAGAAAAATATCAGTATATGTTGTCAGTCAATTTACTTCTTCTGGAAACATTTAGTATGTTACTGAACAAGGTGCACAAATAACAGAGACAAATATATATATTTATGTCTAAATTGTATTCATTGCAAACTTTCATCACTATTACAACTGAGGTAGGACAGATGTTGCATGCAGAGAAAGTAGAGGTGGTGCTGGTCATCATTTCATCTACGGGACTAATTCCCAAAGCTCTACAAGACAGCCTCACTAACACTAGGTCTCCACAAAAACACACACATCGTCTGCAAATGGCTACACTGTCCATAAATTTTGAAATATGTAGCCACTGAGCCTAATCCCATTTGTGTTTACATATGCTCCAGATAGGTGAACAAAGGGCTGAGCAAGTGTGCACTCAAAATATTGATAATCATAATAAAAATGTTAAAAATATACTGTTGTCTTTTTACTGCTTCTTTAAAAATTCCTGTACACAACAAATTTCCTGCAATTGTTCCTCCAGTTCAAAAAAAATGCCCTGACGTTTCCAGGTTTTCACACAACACAAAGACAAAATATTTTGAAGCATCACATTTTTAAGTAACGCCTTAGTTTCTTAAATTTCTAATGTAAACTTGATTTTTGGGTGTTAATTATTATGATCAAACAATAATAATAATAATAATAATAATAATAATAATAATAAAAAAATAGAGGTGGTACCGATCATCGTTTCATCTACGGGACTAATTCCCAAAACTCTACAAGATAGCCTTACCAAACTGGGTCTTCACAAAAATACTTACATCGATCTGCAGAAGGCTGCCATCCTAAATACCTGTCACACTGTCCGTAAATTTCTAAATATGTGACTTCCGAGCCTAATCCCATTTGCGTTTACACACGCTCGGGATAGGTGAACATTACCAGCAAGTGCTGAGCAAGTGCATACTTGGAATGATAATAAAAAACTTCTTTATTTCAGATCATGATTACAAGTAAACATAAAGTGAAATGACGTCATACAAACAAAAAACTCAATACTTAACCAAAAACAAAAAAGTACCGTATACATTAAACACTAATAAAATCTTGCAACGTATAAGGTTCCAAATTTATCAACATTTTTCTAATCTTGTTCTTAAACATTTTTTGTGAACCAATTTCTTTTATTTTATCAGGGAGAGAATTAAAAAGCCTTAGACACATATAATATATCAAATTGTTGTTCTCTGTCTATAAAACAAGCTACTAATATGTCATCTACATACCTACACCAAAATAAAATATTTTTTGAAATGTTTCATTCAAAGATATTTTTTTCTAAACTGCCCATAGAATGTAGGCCAAAATTGGTGATACAGGGTTTCCCATTGGTTATGAAATTTTTAAATAAGGCACATTGAACACCTATGAGCATACAGATTAAAACAACCAGATACATCACATTTTGACACCGAGCATTCATTAACATCTAACAGTACTAGAAGTAGGTACCTACCACATATAATATGTGATAAGAAACGAAAACTAGATTTTATTGAAGTAGAAAACACCTGAGAGACCTACAATTCATTTGCCATTAGTATATAACAATTTTAAATGTTTAGAGAAAACTCCCAAACATTGCAGGTCAATAACCAAATTAGTAACTGCTTTTAAATGACTACATAAATTTCTAATACTCACCCACTCTTAGTATTTCTGTTTTTGGCAACCAAGTTATTCAAAATATTAAAGCTTGCTAAGTCAATTTTATCCATTAAGTAGGTATGAACTATTTAAAACCACCCTGAAGACACTTAAGACAAGGACAAGCACAATACAATCATTGTGTAAAACACAACCTTATCAATGTCACAGATGAAAATAGTACAAAAATATTCGGGATACCATCAGAACAACTGAACATGACTCCGTTTCCATTTTTAGCGCAAACCAGAGATGCACAAACTTGCAGTTCTTAAATTTAGCAATTTTAAACTGGTGTATTATATTCCTTGGAAGATATAACGTCTTCGATTATTTTCATAAAATACTTCAACATGAACATTGAGGTATTTTATGATTATTTTCCTTGCCATGCCTCTTGCCTTTACATTTACAATCACAGCACATCACAATCACATAATGGACTTGGATCACAAAATTCACAAACAAGAAGTGAAGCTAGCCGTAAGCTAGCTGCCAAGCTGCCTATCCTTTTTTGTATGCGCATGTCTGGAATATGCCATTTTTAAAATAGATAAATGTCAGGCGATTTCAGCCCGCCTTGGTTGGTAGAGACTTTGGTTAACCAAATGGTAGGTCCTATGACGCTATGACGTAAACTACCAATAGCTGGCGAAATCGTTTGGTACCCAGTTGGTACAGCTGATTGATGAAATTGACGTTTATGTATATGTATTGGCTGGGCTAAAGTTGTTTATTGAGTTTTTATATATTTTCTTGGAGTTTTAATGCCACATCCCCTCAAAAATTGCTATTATATTATGAACTAAAAAGCGACAAACGCATAAGATCGTTGCTGATCAATTGAGACACAAAAAGACAAATACTATTGAGGGTAAGCTCCAAAAAAGGAAAATGACAGCTTCTTGTCATTTATAATAAGATCAACAGATTCCATTATTACTACACAAAATAAATAAAAAACAAACAAATCTTGAAAAAATACAAAATAGGGCATGTCCACGTGACGTCACAAACTATTTTGACAAGACTTAGGTGGTAAAACAATAAACAAAGCGTTCAGAACACGTGGTACTTAATAGTGAGGTTATGCTGATTTATAATGATAGATCTCTATTTGATTTTAGTTGATTTTGCTTCAGTGTACTTTTCAAGTTATTTTTATTGTTGAGCTTGCATATTTAATAATATATAATATAGGTTAATAGTTGTTTGTTGTTTGATAATTTTTCATCATTTCTATTGTTTATTGTTTTACCCATGGGTTTTACCACCCAAGTATTGTCAATGTCAACTGTCGTGGACATGCCCTATTATTTCCGACTACCTTTTTTCTTTACGAATAAATAAAGACAAAAACTACTTTAGAAAAGGATAGAAAGCTACCAATTTCCAAGGATGATAGATTGAGCAATTTCAGTATGTGCTTTGACAGACCAAAAAGGGTACCAAAGTTACCGTGACGTCATCGTTTTTCGGAACGAAATCGATTGGTATGTATTTGACAGACCAAAGTGGGGTACCAAAGGGACGAAATCGCATATAGTTCACTTTTTTGACGAATCATATCGCAATATTTCAAAATTTGATCATTTTTTTTTCTTCAGTTAGATGGCTTTGGCAAAAACCAATTAATTTGATCATTTTATCTCAATTGTATTATACCTATACGTAAAGTTATGGTTAGGGATGGAAACGGCGCGAAGAAAGTCGACTTTTGACTTCAGAGTCGACTTGGAATTTTTTTATTCTCTCAAAGTCGATTAATCATTGCTTATAGTCGACTTTTCGATTCTCAAGTCGACTTCTTAAAAAATCAGTATTTCTTTATTGTTAATAAGCACTTTATTTATCATTTGCACATTTTATTTGTATTGTTTTTATAATTTTTGTAAAATATATTTATTCTATATAAAAATTGCACGTAGTATGGCACCGAAAATAAGTTTATAGTTGTTAAATTGAACATAAATGAAACATTGAAATAAATATTTAATATTAAATATTAACATTAAAATATCGGCTTAGAATTTCAATAAATTATCGATGAGACATAAAAATATAAAAAATGTGTTATTTAAATATTCCACATATCTTCACTAACTGCGCGTAGAAATACAAGTTGGTTAATGGTTAGCAGCAACCAGAAATTGCTTCCATTTGCTTCATGAAAACAGTTCAACAACCGTTAAAAAAAAAAGTCGAAGTCATCGAGTGAGAATCGATTTTAATCGACTTGAGACAGGTACAACTCGATTCCAAAAAGTCGATTATTTTTATAAAAAGATCGATTCTTGACTAAAGTCAGAGTCAGAGTCGACTTTCCTATCACAAAACAGTCTGTCTAACCTAGACTGCTTTGTGTTTCCTATCTTTAGGCAAGGATGTTAATCTAACATCCTTGATCTTTAGGTATGGTTGCTCTGAGTGACAGATACCTATAATTCACCGAAGTATCTGCCATAGATAAAACCATTGTCTATAAAAAGAATTTTTAAACATACTTCTACTATCACAAAAATATGACATTAACCACCTGATTCCTAGAATATTTTACGTAAATTTGTATAATTTTACCTATTCGAAACTATTTCTACCTAGGTACCTGATATACATCATTCGTATTTTTACACCGCTCAGAGCAATCTGATATACTTCTTGCATTTGCTGTGAATTACTGGTCATTGAATAAATACAACAAAATCAAAGCAGTGGCGGCGCGGATTATTCCTCAAAACCTACCGGAGGTTAATTTTTTAACCTTTGCAGGTTTTGTGAATTACTCGAAGAGGCAAAGTCGTATTTGTACCCAGATATGGTTGTATCCACAGATAAACGGTTGTATCTAGGCCGTATGTACCATACCATGTTTGAGGGCATGTATCGTTCATATATCGCAAGTTAGGAAGTTAGTGTCCAGCATATCAGTATGGTAGCCTGCAAATAAGCGTAATTATAAAAATTTACATTATACAGTGGCTAGATACTGGTATTTGAATTACTTTCGATTGTTATTTAGATGAAGGAATGGAAGAAATAATTTTCCAAAAATTTTACTGGATTTTTGCTTTGTTTTCTTCAGATCTAAAGTGTAGATTTTCCATTCTTCACTCGTTCTATTGAATAGGCAACTCTCATCTCATTTCAAATAACTATGTAGGCAACAATTATACATGATTAATTGAATGAGTGTATGAGTGAGGTTAAGTATAGTTTAGTTATTGTTGATTTGACATATGTGTGGTGGTTTTATTATAATTCAAGATTAAATTAATTTCTCACTCATTAATAAACCCATTCAATATGAGTACGTAAACAAAGCAAACTAGTATTAAAAGCATTTATCAAAGATTCGTTGCAAACAGGATGTGGTACTAAAGTATAAGGTATTTCGGATGTCATTTTTAACACTCAAACCTACATATTAATTTACATAGCTCTTATTACTCATCAAATGATTAAAAAGTTTTTAACACTCAACATTTACAGATTTGAATTTATAACATTACCGAAAAATATGGCCGATTATGAAAAACAATTTCAGGAAGACCTCGAAAGAGCACAGGCTCTTAGCTTAGAGTCTTTAGCTTTAGAACAATTTAAAAGTAAAAAATTACAGGAACTTAATAGGTCGGCAACAACAGTTAATGTCTCTAGCAAACCAAGAACAACTTCAGGTGAGAATTTTGAATAAAATTTTATTGTTTGATTTTACAATTAGCAAAACAATCTCTAATATACTTATAGCAAAGTCTATTATAGACTTTGCTTATAGTTTAGTAGAATTTTTAAACTGTCGTTGTTAATATTTTTTCGTTCCCAACAGAACTAAAAATAAACTAAAAAAGCAAAATATTTTTAATGCAGAGGGTTTATATTTTATCGAGTATTTTATAGAATTATTTAGTAAATCTGAAAAGTGGATGCAGGGGCATTCACAAGTATTGTTTTCAATAAAATGCATAGCTAATGATGATTCAATAAATACTCGAAATTATTATAATTAAAGGAATTTCAGGTTCAATTTTATCAATAGTATAGGCAAATATTTCACTTAGTACAAAAAAGGTAGAATTGTTTCATAATTTCCAAGTGGTAGAAGAATTTAGTAAGGAAATGAGTGAAATATTGGGCTCTGATTTTTTCTGTAAATACCAAGTCATAATAGATTAGGAAAAGTTTCAGCTATTTTTTGTAAAGAACAAAAACAAATTTACCCAATGGTTTCAAATTGTTAATAATACACTACTATACTGCTAGGGGTGAAATTACTATAAATTGCATAAATCAATAACTATGTTACTTCTCGTTCCAAAAAAAGTTGGTAATTTGGGAAATAAAAAGTGGAGAGTAGTTATAGACTACACATTATTAAAAAAACAAATGGCAGATGATGCACTTCCAGGCACAATGTATTTTTCCCACCTTGATTTGTCACAAGGGTATTATCAGTAGTATAGTTTGGCAATTTTTTCTGAAACTACAGGGCATCGGTAAGAGGCGAGGAAACATGGCAGTATCTGAAAAAGGTCAATCTCAAATGAAGTGCATACCTACGGGGTTAAAAATCAGTCCCAGTTCTCTTTCTTGAGCTATGATTCAATTGTTTTTGGTCAACATTTGTCGTAATAGAAATTGAGGTTTTGCAAAAATTGAGATAGGTAAGTAAACTCGAAACTAAATCCAAATAAATGTGAATTTTTGAAAAACTTATATTTGGGAAATGTATTTTCTGTACAAGGAATTAGTCCATGTCCTTCAAAAGTCAAAGCCATGGAGCAATATCCTATAACAAAGGATGCAAATGCTGTTGAGTAATTTGTAGCATTTGTTAATTATTATAGGTGATACATTAAAAATTTTGCTGAAATATCTGCACCCGAGTCTGCACCATTGAAGAGATTGAGTCACTTTTGTTTGGTCAGACGTATCAAAATTCTCTAGTATCTTTAGATGTCCACTAAAAAATCTACGGGTACTACAATATCCAAATTTCTCTCATGACAATAAATTTATTCTAAAAACAGACGCATCTGGTGTAGCCATCGTAGAATTTCTTTCTAATGGAGATAACAGACTGATTGTATACCCAGAATATAATAGTTATTTATGTACCAAGGCAGTAAAGTGATTCTTCATCGGACGAGTCTGAAATTATGAGACGAGCGAAGCGAGGCGAATAACAGGCGAGTCCGATAAAGACACTTTACTGACGTGGTGCATACATAATTTTATCGCCAACTGCTCAGAATTCAGATTATAAAAAACTGAGGTATATTTCATTGCATTTTAATATGACAAAGTAAACAGCAAATATAGAACAAATCTACTTATTATTTGTTAAATTTGAATTGAAGGTACACCCTGAAGCATTATAAAATTAAATTCCTGGAGTCAAAGGAGTTCCAACAATAATTTGTTATAAATAAATCGCAAGAAAACTATTATCGAACCGTAATAGGGAGAAGCGTGACACTGGCAGATTATGATTTTCGAGTAATGTCAAAGTCAAAATACTTTACCTGCCGCATTTTACTTTACCTGCGGCAGATAAAGTAAAGGAAGGTAAACTGTTTGTTTACTTCCGGAAATCAATCTGATAATTGGAGGCTTTACTGACGGTTGGCGATAAAAAGAATTATTAGCTATCTTTTGGGCAGTAAAGCCCTTCAGGCTATATTTATATTTAAGGGAGTTTTAAATACACACAGACCATAGGCCTTTATTTCATTTATTTATCATGATGAATTCTTGTAGTAGGTTAAATAAATTTAGATTTATTTATAACAAATTATTGTTGGAAATCCTCTGACTTCAGGAATTAACTTTTATAATGCTTTAGGGTTTACCTTCAATTTGAATATAACAAATAATAATAATAAGTATAAAAAATAATAAGTACAAGCAACATCAATTAGTTTATCTATAGTAGTTTACCCAACTAGTGCGGAAAGTGATACTTGCGCTTTAGTGGAGTTCGGCCAGCAATCGCGTGCGGAAGTCACTTTACGCACGATTAGGTACACTATTTTTTTTACTAGCATTCGGGAAATAACCCAAAAGTTATCATAAAGAAACATTTATTGTTAAATACATATCAACAAATCAATTCTCATTATTTGACATTCATTTGATGAGGCTTATACCAGGACCATTAAAAAAATTATTGTGGAATAAGTTTTTTTTTTATAAAAATTACAGTAGAATTCTAAAAAATTTTTTAATTTTCCAGTCATTTGGTAAACTACAATCATACAAATATATATTTTGAATTTTCAAATGTCTGTATACTCCCCAAAAACTAAACAAACTTACTTTCCTCACTACTGCGGAAAAGTGACTCTTTCCGCACTAAAAAAAAGTGCGGAAAAGTGGACAGAATCAAATAAAATCGACAAAAACTTAGTATGCTACTGTCACCTTCAAATACCTACTTAGTTATCAAAAAAATTGTCAGATTATATTGAAAGTTTTTAAATTCGAAAAGGTAGTTTATAATAACAGAAAATTTAATGAAAAGAAATGACGTTCGGGTTTGACTATACAAAATTGTACAAATTTCACCATCAACTATAATTTTGAATAAAATTATTTAACAGTTTAGAGATGGGATACTTGTAGTGTTATTTTTGTTTTACTAGCCATAGTTACTTTACTTGTATTCTTTAAATTTGTGCAGTTGTAGAAAAAGTATAGTGTGCAACATGTGGGGAAAGTACTTTTCCCACTTGCTGCACGATACACTATTTTTGTTTTAATGCCAAAAACTCAAAGGAGGTTGATTAAAGTGCTATATTCCTCGTTTAAAAAAAAATTTTTACACTAAACTCAGTATGTATGAATTCAAAATAACAAGCTCTTTCAAAATCTGTAAAAATATATAGGGTGTCCCATTTAAATTGAAGAAGTTGATGGCATTTCCGGTTAAACCGGAAGTATATTATTAACAAAAAAAATGTAAATCAGTTGCATTTTGTTCCATTGCACTTACCTGCAAATTTTCATAAATATCGTTATTTTCGTTCAAAAGATATTTACTTGTTTTCTTACTTTATCCCAATCCTGTATTATAATACAATATTATATCATACACCATACTAAATATTTAATTACCAATGTAACTCAGAAGTCTAGGGTGCAGAAATGTCTTTATCAATATCGGTAACTCATCAAATGTATTTGCCACTTTCAATTCTAAATATAATAGAATATTTTTTCAATTTGTTAAAATATTCACGTTTTTACTGTACCAAACGAAATTATATAAATTGGTGCAATGAACAATGGTAAATAAATATCTTTTAGTTCGCATAAAAGTAATAATACAAGTAAACAATAATGTTGGGATAAGATGCACATTATTTATTTATATATAGGTACCTATTTTTCTTTTCATTGCTTCAGAATAATACCATACACTTTGCTAATTTTGTTGAATTATTCTTTAATTATATTTAATTTTAGTTACTCGTGCGTTATCTATGAGCGAAACTGATTCAGCTCAAATAAAATATGATAGACAACAGTCAAAATCAAGACCAAGACCTGGAGTCCAGCCAAGCTCAACAAATCCTCTCCTAGCTCCACCACCATCTTCACAACGTAAAAACAGCACTTCTAATGATCCAGATACTCCAGATTTAATTTCATTTGCCAGTCCACCACCTATAACAACTAGATCTACTGAAATTATAGATTTTTGTAAACAACAAAAGTAAGTAAACTTTCTCTTTCTTGATAGTAAAAATATGTCACTCTCACTTTTTTTTTCATTTCTTTCTGTTTATTTCCACTAAATCCTTGAACAATTATAATTTAGCCAATAAAAGGTAATTTAATTCTGATATTCCTTATTTTAATTTAAAAGAAACGAGAACTTTGTTACAAAAGTTGAAAAAGAGAATCCACAATTTTAATGACAGTCTCTGAACCATTTGTCATCTCAAAACAAGGTGCAGCTGCCATATCTTTTATTGTAGCTTAATGAAGCTAGTTCTTCATAATATAATATATGTATTTTATGCTGCTAAAATCAAATGTGATGTTAAATTTTTGAGTTGTTCAACTTGGAATCTGTCCAAATTTAAAATATGGAGAGTTGGTTTTAAAAAAAAAAAACTCACCTATCGATTTTGGAGAAAATTGATTAAGTATATCTCTAGCTATTCAATTTGTTTAATAATTGTTTTTTTTACTGCTTATAACTAATTACGGGCTAATTACCACACAACCAAAATTGTATTATCAAGCAATCAACAACTTTCTGAACAATTTGCAAGACGATCTAATTATTTTTCAATATCATGTAAAATTTCACTTCATTGATTGGATTATAATATTAGCCTCAAATTTATAAGCTCGGTAATACATTACAAATAGTGATGTGGGCCGGGTAAATACCCAGTGGGTAGGTAAATATAAATTGGGTACCCAAAAACTGGGTATTTATAATTTTTATTAAAGTTAGAGAAGACTGAGATGTTTTTTGCAATTATTACCCTGTAAGGATGGTAAAACGATGATAAACTGTGTTAAACAAAATTTCATATGGTCACTACTAGCATTTTACTTCTGGGTATAATCGCCATAAATACCCAGGTCTGAGCATAAAGCATAATCGGCATAAATACCCTGGTCGCATGGCTGCACTGGTCCTGACTACTTATGATTTTTTAATTTCTATGATAGATATATGAATTTATTTTATTGAAAGTGAAGAAAAATAATTTGTAAAGTAATAATTATTATTTAGAAAGACAGGAAAATTTAACCTAGTAGTGTATGTGTAAACAACTTAAGAAAATAATTAAAATTCAATCTGTAGGATGGCAGGATTTAATAATATTTTTGTTCTAGATCTTTTGTTGGTATCAATGGTATCAAAATTAAAATTAAAATTCAATCTGTAGGATGGCAGGATTTAATAATATTTTTGTTCTAGATCTTTTGTTGGTATCAATGGTATCAAAATTAAAAAACTAACTTCATAAAATTGTGATACAAAACATTTGAATCTATAGCACAATAAATCTTTCAAAATTATATTAAGTTAGACCAAAAAACAGGAGATACATTTTTTTAGTAGGTTTATCCAAATATATTATTGTTTCCAACTAAGCGGTAACACAGAAAAGTTTAATAATAATTACTTTTAGTATTCTGCCTATGTCAATCAGGCCTTAGGTCTGTCTAGCCTTCCAAGCCATTTATACAATAAAAATTTGAACTATCATAATTCAATAACAGTAGAAGTAGGTTTAGGTTCACTATTTCTCTAATGAGGTGTTGTCTTGATTTCATTTCATAGGGAGCGTTTAGTTTCTAGCATTCTCAATCCCAGGTTTTTAATATACTATTTTTTAGTAAGTTAAATTTAACTGATGTTACTCGATTTAAGACACGAAACTCCATGCTTATTTAGAAACTTTATGTATTATTTAAATAAAAAGTGCTAAATCATTAAATAAAAGATACTAGCAAAGTTTCAAGTTACTGTAAAAGGTGTTATAGACTATCCTAATTTATCATGTAATTATAACAACAACATATTTAGGGGTAAATATAAATGAATTTCAATCGATTTCATAAATACCCAAAATACCCGGGTATTTATGGATTTTGGGTATTTACCCGGGTAAATACCCGGGTATTTTACATCACTAATTACAAAGTTTCATGTCACTTGACTATTTTGCTCTGATTGCAAATAAACTAACCTAATTTTGCACTCGATTGTTTTCAGTTACAACCAGCAACAACTTGTGAGAAACTCACCTAATATCCAACTACAGTCGTCACATTTCAAATTTTGGCCGCACGTCTCCTTGGCAACTGGTGCCAACGCCTTAAATGCAAGTGTACCACAGCAAGGAGTGATGTACCCTAATAGTGGATATTATCCCGTCGCATCCAGAGTACAAAATCCTCTTACTAATATAAATACTGCCAGTATCGTTGGAATGCCATGGAATAATATCCCTCAAACTTCCAATAATGGTCAAAGTTCAATTTCTTTGGGACCAAGTTTAAATCCCATGGGATCAACTCCAGCTTCAGTTGTGGGTAGCTCTGTTCAATCTCACATATCTCCAGCAAATAGCATTCATTCCTCTGGCTCCACAATATCAACTGCACAAATACAGGTAAAATAGTTATACAGGGTGATCATTCGAATTCCGACACATTTTATGAGCCCATAACTTGGAAACCGATTAAGATATCGAGAGGCGGTTTTGACTGAACGGCTTCAGGAATTAAGAAATTTTTTTTCACGCTGTTGCCAATTTAGTATTTTTTCCCTAGACTCCAGAAAAAAACTCGGGTTTTTTGGACATCATTATATGGATTAAGTTATTCTTGTTGAAAACAGGTTAAACAAAACAATTTATTAAAAACAAAATACAAAAAATAAGCACAAAATTATATGTAGGCATGTGCCAAATTAACCTACATGAATTCTTGAATACAAAAGAAAAGAAGAATATGCCCACCATTCATGTCAATACATTTATGCAAGCATAGTTGAAGATTTAAAAAAGAGTCTCTCAACATTTGTGGTTGAATATTTTCTATTACGTTTCTTATGTTTAGCTTCTCGATGTCATGACTAGTTCAGAAGTTATGCGCTGACAAAAATGTACGGAATTACTGTAGTCAACGAATTGCAGTCTATATTTTAAAAATAATCTGCTCCTTAAGAACACCTTGAATTGCTATAAAACCATAAATTTTTGAAAAGTAGAAGCTTCAGCCTATCCGACCGTAGAAAAACATACAGGGTGTTCCATTTAAAATGTCTAAGTTATTGATCTCGAAAAAACCCAAGTTTTTTCCTTCCTTCCTTCCTTCCTTCGGTTTTTCTAGAAATATGCATAAAAATTGAAATAACAAAACAGTAAGAATTAAAACGGTATAATAAACTTTAAAGCGCTAATGTCTAAGTCTTAGCAAATTTATTCATATCTTCTAACTAATTTATGGACCAATATCTTGAGGATACTTCACTAAGGCTTCGTTCGTCATGATGTTAAAAACTAAAAAAAAATAATAAACTTCATAATAAATTAAAATTAATTTAGATAACTGAAAAACGTACATCTCTTTAAAAAATATATTATGTCTGATAATCATGTCACTTTGTTTATTAAATAAACTATTTTATGTAGAAACACAAAATCCTAAATATTTCAAGTATTTTGTTGTGTTGATGTTGTTTACTGATATAAGCATAGACATAGAATAAATATAAATTTAAGATGTCCTATGATATCTGACTTAATATTCTCAGTTGAATGGAATAGGGTGCTCAACTTAAAATTTTGCCCCCTGCTTTTTTAGGTAATATTAATAAGGAATTATTTATAAGAAGCATAAGAAATAACAGTTACATAATTAGAGGTGCTTGGTAAACTCAATCTCTATTACTCTATTACCAATGAAAGAAGCACATTTAAGAACTAACGTTTAATCATTATTAATATATTGTTGATAATCGAAATTCCATTTTTCAATTATAATCTATACCTACATATACTTAGTTAGCCCTTTGGGCTTTTCATAGTTAAACGTGGCTATATCAAATGTTTTCAAATAGTAAATTTTGAATAAAATGGCGACTTCTATTGACAGTTGCTAAGATGTTGCTAGAGAAGCCGTGCGATTTACTTTACAGCTGTGCGTTTTTTTACAGTGCGTAATAATAGACATCATTACATTGATACCGAATGTGTATTATTGACTGATTACAGGGGGGGGGTCGTAGGTAATAGTATATTATTAAACGAGCAATTTATGATAGCCATTATTCACGCTGGGTGACGTTTGCGCAATGCACCCGAGTCAATATCAAGGGCTTGTTCAAGAAAAAATTTTTAAGTTAATAATAGAACCTAAAACTCATTTTAAACAGATTCCCAAGATTTTAGATTTTTCCGCGAACGTGCGAGTCGAGTGCTGTGTACTGTATATGTATATTGTACAGTTTTGTGGAAAAAAAAACGCTGAACTTTTGACTGTACCTGTTTCGTTATTTTATTGTGTAGATAGTGAGTGAGAAAAAAGTGGTAAATGGATACTATTTGATTCCCGACTGTCCTAACACATCCAAGAATGCACCAGAAAAATATAAATACATTAAAACAGTGGAACAGTTAAACTAAAACTAGGAGTAGTACCGAGATTTTTTGACTGTTCAAAAAATAGAGTTACAATGCATAGCTCAAAGCCACGGTCACAATTTCCACAAGTTAAGCTAAAAAAATAGAGCCTCTGATGATGATGATGAAGTAGACGAAGAAAATCAAATGGATACCACACGAATGGAACCTATATATCTCGGGAAATAGAGGTTCAGACTTGCATTAAGGCTTATGTATGTTCCAAAGCGAGGAAAGGGGTTTTCTACATGAAAAAGGGCTGAAAAGAGGAAATGCACTATCAATGAGATTGTTCCAAAGAAATCGCCAATGGAAAAAGACGGAAAACCTATAAACGAAGAGTTTTCAATATTCACTAGCGGTTCTTCTTCTACATTTACTTTGTCAGAATTAAGTATGTAAGTAAAATACCATCGTTTTGTAGTGTAGTTAAGTGTGGAAAGTGAGGAGCAATAGATGTCAAAATTTGTGATTTTCTTTAATTTATACTAGGGACGTTAGAATGTATCGGATTTTGAAAATTCGATTGTAATTGGGAACAAAACAACGATATTAAATGTTATAAAGTATGGCGCGGTATAATCTGTTTCTTTAGAATTTTTGCATTAACAAGAATCTATTTTCAGTTGAACATCCTATTGGTTAAATATTACAGATAGTGCTGCTACTGTCTGATATTTGATTTTGTATGAAGTTATTGTCACAGTTTTAATGAGAATTTACAATAATTTTATTTAAAGTAACGAGTAGAAATATTTATTAGGTCAGTATATAATATTTACCTGTTCAAAATATTACATGTATGTATTTCTGTTATCTATACATAATTTTAAGTTGCAGAAATGAATATTCGATAGCGATAGATAAGGAAATAAATTAATTGGGAAATAAATACCCATTGTTATTTCGGCGTGAATAGGTGAAAAGTGTGAGTGTTTTTACATGCAACGACACTAGAGTTGTAAGTTACTACTTTCACTTCCATTATCTACTAATCACTCATTCATAAAACTGTAGATTCAGAGTTGATGTCATTTATTTAGTTTATTGAATGAACTTACTTAATATTTAATAGATTAGAGAAGTGTGCATTTGAAAATTTTAGGTTATTATTTCTCGAATGTTAGTCAGTAGTCATCATAATCATTGTCGGTCTTTCTTATATCATTCAACTGGATTCTAACCCTTTACAACACTTTCGGGTTAACTATTTCTATTTTAAGATGACAGTTTTTTAATTTTTGCCATCCACTACCGCTATTACCGTCAATCTCACACATAAAACAATAAAAACCAAGACTTATGTGTTATTTTAGGTCATAAGTTATTATTTCAATCACATATTTGTAAGATAATCACAAAAGCGAATAAATTGCTGAGCTTTATAATGAGATAGTCAAGAGATTTGTCCCTGCGTGGAATCCTGACTGATGTCAATTTGATCGAAAATGTTCAAATAAGGTTTTTGCGTTATGCAGCTTTTAAGCATTGATACATTAACCCCAGTAAAGGGAATGCCATAATGCGATAATAGCGACATCTCCACAACTAACCACAAACCAAAATTCGATATTGACAACATCTCGGCTATGTAGTTATTTACTCACTGCATTATCTATTCATAACAAGCATTATTTGAATATGACAATTGTTACAGGAAACTGTAATTAAGTAAGTGAGTACACAAGTAAACATAACTATCTCAAGACATTTTCTTCCATCATTTTCTACATCTTTCCTCGAATTCAACTGTATGGTTTCCAGACAATTTTGTTATTGATAACATCAAGCCAGACGCACTTTTAACTATTTTGAAACATCTTTTTGAAATTATTTAAGCACAAAATTTTTATATAATATTCTTCAGTATATGAAAAAGGTAGAACGTGTCGCGGGACACACGGTAGGAACTTTAGTTCCTTTTAAGCAAAAATTATGTAATACATTTGACGTTATAGATAAACAATTTGCATATTCCTCAGTGGTCGAGTAGTAAGCAAACCAGACTCTCACGCGGTAGAACCGGGTTCGATTACCCGTGAAGAAGTTTTTTTTAATTGTTAGTTTTATTTTTAAATAATTATTCAGCTTGATATTAATAACGACCACAGGTAGACGTTTGAAATATTTAGCAGAATATTCATTATTATAGATAATGGTACGGTACCCTTCATGAGTGAGTCCGACTGGCAACATCTACTTATAACAGCATCGTATATTTAAAAAGGGAAACCGTATCATTACTGTACGTGTACCACAAAAAAATTAGTGGAAACATAAAATTGAATTGTTAAATTTTCAATTTGAAGTTATATTACAGTTTATAAAAATTTTTATTTTCTAGATTTTTCTTAAGTGGGTCGTAGAAAAAATATGCTGTTCGACTCGTGTGGATTGTCCATATCGCACTTGAACGGTTGAGCACTCCGCCTACGGCGTGGTGCTCAAACTTCGTCCTCGTGCGATATGGCCATCATATCCACACTAGTTGCACAAACTACTATTTCTATCAAAATATGCCCTTTTACATTTAAAAACAACCTGCCAAATGTCAAATCAATTTATCCATCCATTTCAAAGTTATCGAATTAAAACATTCAAGCTTTCAAAATTTCAACACCCTGTATTTCGAAAAGTAAATGTGCTAGACCCCTTAATCCTCATATCATTTTGTCCAATTTTACGAGAGGAATCTACATGCAAACATTGTAATTACCCTTAACGTTCGAGATGCTTATACCATTTTTTGCGCGATCGAATTGAAATAAATTCCGAATAAAATAATTTAAATTTCTTCGAAATGAACGAAATGTCAAAAGTGACATTTATACTTCTCGATCAGTTTAAAATAATGTATTTTGCATTTTGGTGAAATTGTTTTTATTGTGTGTGTGTGTGTGTGTGTGAGAGAGATGGTCTCGGACGGTGTCCATTAACAACAGGGAGTATAGGAAGTTTAGATATTAATCTGAAGGAAAAGTCTATATTTCCAGTTTAGCATCATTAACAAAACGTATAAGTAGGTCAAAAATAACCTTTTCGTTTTTTGCCAGAAGTGAACATAAATTAACAGGCATGGGAAAGTTGTAGGCTATGAGAGAATTATAAAGTTCTGTTCTTCCTGTCAGTCGATCCTCACATGCAAAAAAAATATGATTGAGATCAGCTATTGATGTATTATCGCAAGTACAAAAAGGTATGTTGAAAATACCTATTTTGTGTAGATGAGCCCGAATACGTCCATGATTCACTTTTAAACGTGTGAGAATTCCCTGATGTATTTTGCTATAATCTAAGTTTAAGAGGATACTTTTACTGAGGAGTTGCGGATATAAATGGAAATACTGATTGCTGTTTGTTTTTGCAATATTTTGATAATAGTTTTTCCAACGTGTGTGGGCTAATACTTTGTGGCTATTTATTAAGTCCGAAAATGATTGGGTTTTAGTTAACTTAGATATTCTACATGCCGCTTTGCTTCGTAGTCCACTCTTTGATTTCCATCCAATTGTTTTTATTATTTATTACTTTTCGACGTGTTAAACTTAGAAACCAGTAAACACAACCTACCGTCCTGCAACCGATGCTGTAAATAAACAAAAAAGATCAATCGCGCAAAAAAAATTATGGAAATTATAGTAAAAATTTATCCGAACAAATTCAAGAAGATCAACAGCACTGCGAATACCAGCTTTGCATAGAATTTTAATATAGCATCGGTGGTTCAGTGGTAGAATGCTCGCCTTCCACGCGGGCGGCCCAGGTTCGATTTCCGGCTGAAGCATATGAATCGCTGCTTCGTAAACGAGAGAGAGACTCAGGAGAGAGCACAAGCATGCAAGCGAGGCACATAACGAAGCAACGTAACGTAACGGTCAGATCTTTTGCGTCGCGACCCCCGGTCGCTCAAACATAATCTGACGTAAAGAACTAAAGTTCCAAAAACAAATTCCAATTTGCCCGATAGAATTTTCGTTGTAAAACTGTTGTTTAGATTAAGAGAAAAGTGGTAAGACTGTGTCATTTAATTCCTGCAACAGAGAGCGCAAGGGAAAGACAAGGTATAGGAACGTCAGTAATCAGTGGTATCCTTCATTTTTATAGCTGAGATTACAATTAAAGCAAATATTAGTAAAACTTTCATTCTGTTTGTCCTTATTATATTATAATTATATATTATAATATTACCAATTTTGCCTGTGCAAAAATAGTAATTTATTCAACAAGTGCATAAAGTGATAGTTTTTCTCATGAATGGAAAATAGGCGAGTGTGGAAATTTCAGTTTTTTTTCAATTATTTTCCCATTTGTCATTCTCGTTGGCTTGAACAACTATTAAACATAAGTTATATTGATTATTTTATCCACAACTGTCATATAACAGGTACGATTTGACACTATTTTCAGTGTCACTAGTGCGGTAATAAGAATCTAGAAAAATGTTAATACTAGAATTAAATATTAAAAAAAACACTGGAAGCTGTATTTTCAATTTCCGAAAGGAGATTGTCTTCGCTTGAACTCATTTTTATAGATTTTTGTCCATTCAACTTTGACAATTTGATGACATAACTAATTTATTTTATTTCCACAGCTTTGTTTGTATTTGTTGCTATGGTCACAAAATATGATACACAGTACCTTATGTTTGCAGTAAATATTATTAAAAATACGTTGGATTGATATTTTTTTCTAATTTCATGACCTACTGTTAATAATTGTAATAAATAGTTGTAGATAAAATTTTGTACGTAACACGTGTGATAGGAATTATTAGCACACTTATGTAATTATACATGTGTGCGTTAATAAAGTCCATATCCCACTAATTACATAAATAACTATTATTAAATCAAGAAGGTGAAAGTAGTAAAATAATTCAGTTAGTTATTCTATTAAATTACAATATTGAGTTAATCTCCGTAATGAAATAATTATTTACAAATACTCACGTTTGCCATTGAGATAATTGAACAGGCTAGACGTATAATGCACCTTATTTCATTCTAAAACAAGAATATCACCAGTAGCGACTGTAGTAACTGTTGATATTCCATTTTAAACAGACAAACTCATTTTTTGTGATTCATCTTAATTTAAAATTTAAAAAAAACATTGCATAAAAATGTGTTTGCAAAAGACACAACATTTTAACAAAACAAATTTTATCAGAATAGCATATAAATTCATCTATTTATATTGTTTTATCTTTAGATAGTGCTAGACAAAAGAAAGCGAAGATACCATCTAATTCCCGCTCCAAGTATTTTAGGAAGTTGAGAAAATGGGTAACCTTCCCTTCTCCTCTACTGTTTTTCTTTCCATTTCCCAGCACTAAAATAACACGTGTCAGCAAAGTGCTGTTTTCTTCTGGGCACCGTCTTGTAGAATTGTTCGTTTCGATTTAATAAGCTTTTTTTAATAAGTCTAATTTTTTACAGGTTCCTCCAGCACTACCACCTAAAAATCAACGGAGACCACCACCGTTAGTTGTTCCAAAAAGTTCATCAGTATCTTCAAAATTATCTACATATTCTGTCATATCTACAAAATCTGAAAGAGACAAGAAAGCAAAACCATCATCTTCTTCGAACTTGATTGATTTTGCACACTCCGATAATAAAGATAGTGTAAGAGTTAGTATATTACAAGAATTCGATCCTCTGTCAGAGTCTTTGTGCAGTTCTGTTAGTTCCAGGGCCATTAGTCCAGACTGTTCAGGTAAGATTCCAGTTTGAAAACATTTTTTCCACTGCCAGATTATTTACTTCGTTGAAATTAAATTTACATTTTCCAATCATATTTTTTGAAACGTTTCGTCGTTTGGCAAATCTTTGGGAAGCGCCTAACTGGAATCCAGGACAATATATCGAATTAGTGGATCCCGGGAAATCCCGGTCATCTGGCAACCTCACTTCTATTGCTTTCCTTTACCGGCTTTGAGTTTGACTTTTCTCAGAATTATTACTTCATTTAAAATATTAAGTATATATTAAGTATATATTAAGTAATAAATAAGTAACTACCTTGAATTTATTTGTAAATAAAATAAGATAAGAACAAAATTTACTTTGAATATTATCATAGAAACATTTATTTTTTTATATTCACTTTTTCGTTTATCGCATTCGACTTGAAATTAATATATTTTTGTTATTTCTAGTTGATGATACGATGTCTGTCTGTAACAGCGTTTATGAAGAATACGATCCTTATGATTTTATATATTCCGGATCTGGGAATAACAGCATTTCAGACCCAATTTATGCCACCATAAATAGATCCGATAACGCCACTCCAATGTCACCTGGAATATCTCGAATGTTTACTATAGATAGAAGCGGTTGTAAGACTGTTAAGGTAAGTTGATAAATAATTTGTGTCCAAGTTTCACGCGCCCGATACCAGAAACCAGTAGCAGAAACCGAACATTATTAAAAAATCTTCAATAAAATGAATACAAGTGTAAACCAAAGAGCAAAATATCACAAACAAGGATCTAGCTGAGTTTTGACATTGATTGGATCGAGTCCGTTCGGTATTTATATCGCAGATGCGACGGATTTTGGTTAGGATGAGCACACATTTATCGTAGCAGATTATAATTAATGAACTAATAGACGATTACTTCGAATAATATCTGTGTTGGTTCTGGAGAGTGTTTATGATCAACTCAGCCATTAAAAAATTAAAAATAATATTTCAACCGTTCAGTGTTTATTTTGGTAGCTTCATAACCTCAATATCAGATAACGTCTGTATCTCGAAAAAATGTCGCTACAAAACACGTGCACGGTATATACAGAGGTCGCGTGATTCACTATATGTATTCATAGCTTAAGAACTTAGGGTGAAATTCATAGTCGACACTTGAGGGTCAATCATACTTCACTCATCCTTATTGTATACAGAGAGGAGCGGGTAAACATACAACACGGCTCCACCCACCACGTCAAATTTAGTAGTTGAGGTGCGCATGCGTCCAAGCAGCCCTTAACCTCCTATTCGATATGACTGAATGTGAGCTGATTAGCGCAGTTGGTAGGGTATTGAGCTTACAACTCAGAGGTCGTAGGTTCGAAACCCGGTTAGGTGAGGGGTTTTTTGGTTTTTTTTTTAGTTTTTTATTTCTTATTTTCTGATATTTCTATACATCAACCGGGTTTGGGCCTGGGTTTTCTTGTTTTTTTTTAGTTTTATATTTCTGATATTTTACATATTAATTTCAATATTGTTATGTTACTACTAAATTTGGCAAAGTCTTGAGTCATGCGAAGTTGAAGGAGCCGTGTTGTATGTTTACCCGCTCCTATACAGAGACACTTAACAGGCGAAAAGTGAGGTTGAGTTTGAGTGTAACTTGAGTGAAATATGAGTACAGATTCCAGCGCCCTTAAGTGAAGATTTCTAACCTATAAGCTACGTTTGTACCTTACACTGTCCTTTTTCGATATCAAAATTTTGTTTGGTTGTTAGTTTTTGTCTGTTAAGTTTCAAATTTTTCAAGGAAATTAGTATGATGGATGATTTTATTGATTTTGTAAACTATATAGATGTTGATGATAATACACATTGGTGTAGTGAATAGCAAAATTATTGGATTAATTCATTTTTTAGACTAAACAATGCTCTCCACTTGAATTAAACTCGTGTGCCAGAGACACCCATGCCTTTTCCTTTCCAGCTAAGATAGCACAATCAGTTTTTTTATTTTCTATAAAAGATTATTCACAAACCAGCTCACTTAAGGCTAGTTTTTCACTGGACGAATAGTTTTCTTTTGTTTTCTATTTTCCTAAGAAATAATGAACTTTAAAATGAAATAAAATCTACTATATAAATTGAAAATAAGAATCTGAAATTATCTATCAAATAACTAGCTTGAAAAATAAACTTATGCAGCAAATAGGAAATATATTTGAATGAACTAAACTGAGAATAAAATACTTCCAAAGGCTAATACACGAACTTTTTTTTTTTTTTTATTATACCACATTTCTTAGCAATCAAAACAAACAGTTCTATAGGCTAATTTGTTGGCTCGGGAACAGTGTGTTCCTATTGGCGTGGTGAGGTCTTCTCCAGTGAGGCTACCCCTTTAATCATTTTTCAGATCGGCTGGCCAGTTTCTTTTGAGTCTTCTGTCAATTTGCGGTTCTATTCGGGGATGGAGTAGAGGGTTGCTGTGCGATTCTAGTCTTTTGTGGTGCTTATTACTTTGTTCTGTAATTACATCCTGTATAAATGGTATTCTTAGGTCTTCGTGGAGTGTTAGATTTGACACGTACCAGGGTGCGTCAATTATCATACGTAATATTTTAGACTGGCTTCTTTGGATTATGGTTATGTTCGACTTGCTCGCACATCCCCAGAGTTGTATACCGTACGTCCAGATTGGTTTGATGACAGCTTTGTACACGAGTATTTTGTTCTCTAGGCTTAATTTCGATTTTCTGCCTATTAACCAGTGTAGGTCTTTTATTCTTAGGTCAATTTGTTTCCGCTTCTTGAGTATGTGTTCTTTCCAGTTGAGTTTTGAGTCTAGGTGCACTCCTAGATATTTGGTGCTAGGGGATTGTGTAAGTTGGATGTTATTAAGTGTCACTGGAGGGCACTGTTCTTTTCTCAACGTGAAGGTCACTTGGACTGACTTTGTTTCATTCGTTTTGATCCGCCACTTATGTAACCAAGTTTGAATGTTGTTTAGTTGTGCCTGAAGAATCGAAGACGCTGTAGCTGGGTTTTCGTGGGCTGCAAGAACGGCGGTATCATCTGCAAAAGTTCCAGTGAATGTTTCATTGTTGGTTGGTAGATCTGCTGTATACACGAACTGAATACAAATTCGAATATGAATGCAATGCAACAGATGTCTGATGAACATGAAGGACATTCATATATCACAATTGTTAACCAAACGCAACCAGAAGTTCCTAATGATAACATTGATGCCAAACTTTCCTCACTCAAATTGAGGTATTACTTGAGTAATGACTGTGGATATGACAAGTCGCTTCGAGCTAAACTCAAACTAGGTTGAGTTTGAGTATGAGTGACCCTCAAATGTCGACTATGAATTTCATCCTTAATGTAAGTAATTGGTACCTGAGCTGATACAAACTTTTCAAAAAACAATGTTGTTTTGCTATGTAGGTACGGTACGTTCTAGTCTTTAATTGGGAACATCACAGTATAAGAAATAAGCCAAAATCATTGATTAGAATAGGTTTGACTACATTACATAAATAAAATATTTGCAATTCATCAAAAATGTACTTATTCCATTCTAATAACGACATCTCCACAACTAACCACAATTCATATTGACAAAAAACCTCGGCTTTGCATTAATAAGCGTACAGTTTTCTGTAAATATTGTCTTATTCAAGTAAAGGGTGTTATCAATAGATGTGAAGATGATAGTATCATACTTTGATATTGTAACATTTCACAAGATATCTCAATCTCGTTTAACTTTGAGCTGTAATTTATTGTGTGTCGAGGCATATGCCCGGGAAGTTGATGTTTGTTCTTAGTGAAAAGTCTACTATTTGAAAAGTAATTTTCAAATTTTTAAGGCTTTATAGTATGATACTATTATCTTGTGGTATTTGTGGTATTTTAAATAAATTAACTATTTTTTAGTTTTCAAATTAATACCTACATATTTATTATGTATGCATGATGATAGATAGTATGTTTTGTTAGCTATCTGTATGCAGAATAATCTATTACTCATGAAATGTTCCTCTTCTATCTAGTAATCTCCTAGGTGCTGAGCTCTAGGATTATGGAATGCTGTGCAGTTGGAAAGTATGTGGAAGGAGGTTTTTTCTTCCATTTCACAAAATCTGCATTCTTCTTTCTCCACTATTTTGAGCCTTTTCAGGTGCCCATTCAGGCGACAATGTCCCGTTAGGATCCCTGTTAGCGAAGTTTTACTTTGACTTATGCATTCATTTGATCTCAACAGGTAGTAGTCACCCAAAAGAGTCTTCGATTGTATAAGCCCTACTAGATCCTTCCAATGGTCAGATCTTCTCTTTTTCTCGGCTTTACTTATTTCTTCCAATATTACATTGGGACTGATTCCGCAAAAGGATTCAGGCCCCCAGAAAGGTATTTCAGTCCCCCTCTTTGCTAGTTTATGTGCTATTTCATTTTCTTCTATTCCAGTGTGTCTTGGAATCCATAGTAAGGTGACCATATTGTTCTCGCCTAGTTCATTGAGTTTGCCTAGGCATTCCCAAACCATTTTGGAACTGATTAAACAAGAGCTCAGTGCTTTAATGGCTGCTTGACTATCCGACATTATGATAATCCTTTGTCTTCTGTATCCTTTATCAATATTGAACTTGGCGCACTTTCTTATGGCGTGGATTTCCGCTTGAAAGATACTTGGTGCTTTTCCCAAGCTTTCAGAGTGATTGGCTCCTGGCCCAAACACTCCTATCCCAGTTCCTTCTATTGCTTTTGAGTCGTCTGTGTACCATTGAATGGCATTCTTTCCAAGTCTGGTAATGGTATTTGGATCCCATTCTTTCTTGTTGCTTAATTCCGTAACGAATTTCTTTAAAAACTTATATTTTTTCATCATACCGTGTTGTGGCATGTCCCAGGTTGTCTGATTTCCAAGAAGTGAGTAGGTGGTTTTTTTCTTAATGATTCCCTCTCTACTTAGTCTGTATCTTGTTCTTTCTGCAACACTTTCCACCACCATATGTAGTGGGGTGAGGTTGAGAATCACTTCCATGGCTGCCGTTGGGCATGTTTTCATTTCAATAGGCTAGTTCTACTATTCCACGCAATGGCTCCATAAGTGATGATTGGTCTCACTATGGCAGTGTACATCCAGCTTAGGATTTTTGGGCTACAACCCCAGTTTCTTCCTGCTAGCTTGCTGCACACCATTAGAGCCATTTTTGCCTTGTATGTAATCTCCATTTCGTGTTTGTTCCACAGAAGTTTACTGTCTAGAGTTAAACCTAGATACTTGACTTCTTGTCTTCATTCAATCTCGTTCCCCTCAAGTTTTATAGTTTTGAGGTTGAGTTTTCTTTTCTTAGTGAAGGCTATCAAGATGGTTTTAGTAGGGTTGATGCTAAGTCCCACTTGCCTACACCAGCTATTTGTATAGTTTAGACCCTTTTGTACAATATCACAAAGGGTGTTTTCGAATTTCCCCCTGGCTGTTATGACAATATCGTCGGCATATCCTTGGCATGGATACTCCGATTTCCGTCAAACCACACAGGAGTTCGTCAACCGTCAGACTCCACATTAATGGGGATGCTACTCCTCCCTGTGGGAATCCTCTGGTAGTGCAGATGGTGACAATGTCTTTGCTCGTCCTCGTCTCTGCTACTCTTGTGGTGAGCAGTTCCGACCTCCTATTGGATGTTCTGCTGTAGTTTCATCCCAGTAAGGTTTAGTAACAATATTGAAAAAATGCGTTTTTTTTTTCGCAAAAAACGCTTGAGCGAAAAACAAATAGATCAAACAGAAAAGGTAAAAGAGGAATCCGTCTTTAATCCGAACGTCACCGATAAAATTACATTGCTGAAAAAAATTTCGTATATAACATTGTAATCTATGACTGGAATAAATTGAGACATCAGAATTGATATTCATAAAAGTAGTACTTTTTTGTTCAATTCCAGTGTTAACACAATTAGGTGAGAGTTCTGAACTTGCATGCATTATTGTTATCCTCTTGGAAGAGATTTGGCTTGGCATTTTGTTGAAAAATAATCCAATCTTCATGGTGCAGTATCTTTAACGTAGAAAATTGGTCGATGCTGTTCTCTGCCATCAGCACTCATGCTTCTTGTTAAAATATTACTTAGTAACGTATTTATTCTATGTTTAACGGAAAAATTAGTTGCCCTTATGATATTACTTACTAAAAATTACTGTTTTTTTATCATAGCCGTACTACGTATCCAAACGTTTTATTTTTATTCCAGAGAAACCTCCTAAATATTATCGAAGAAGTCACTAATAGATCATTGGTAAAGGATCCCGATCTTAAGTCATTTTACAGCATGGTATATAACATAAGAAGTAAGTTTCAATTATTTTCTCATCACTTTTACATATAAAATAACTCACTTTCATCATTTTCTTCAGAGCAGTATAAATACAACGACCCCGATACAAATATGGGGCTTGTTATAAGTCCAATGGTAACTTATCAATATTCCCAAGGTTTAAGCATAAAACTACAAGTTCATCCTGATTTTGAGGGAGCAGATTTCAATCAACCCATCAGTTTCACCTGTGACGGTAATTTCGTAGTTTATTTTTCACTAAATTTTCAAATATATTTTGCTGGAAACGGCTATCTTTTTAATATGATACGAAAATTGGAATTTAACACTATGCTATTGTTTTTTTAGTTAATTCAAGTGTAGAACATGTTACTCTACAGTTGACCTATGGTCTGGATGCCCCCGCTACCAGTCAGTACACGTTAAAAGTGTGGGGAAGTAATGAATATTTAGTTCCTACCACGTTTTTAAGCGACTATGAATATGTTCATGATTGTATCAAATTGGACGAAGATGTTATTTTGATACTGATTCCGGATTCCAAAAAAGATAAATCTTTTTCTAGAACGGTAAAGATTTTACTTACTATCAATTGTTAAATTCATTAACCAATTGGTAATGGTGTTGTTTGGGTAACTCATACAGGTATAGAGTTTTGTAGTATTAAGAAGACCTAATTCCTAGACCGTCCGCCATTTTGAATGTTGACGTCACGAAATACTAATAAAAAAGTTTTTTTTATTTGTGAACCATTTTACCCACACCTCAGCGTGTTTAAATCGAACTTTGAAAAACGTGCGTTTTTTAAAGTTACCACGGCAACATCAACGACTCTAGAAACGAAGTCTAAAGTCTAAATGACAATTTTTTTATTATTGATCTGACAGGAGTACCTACTTTGTAACATCAAAACCTCTAATCGAACAATATTTAACAATTTCAATCTTATAAATGAAAATGCGAAGTACAGTTGGTATTGTTTGAGATATTTATTATTAAAGTACAGATTTTTGCGGTATTAACCGCGATTAAGCTTTGAAAAATCGATATAAGAATCTATTTTTATGCACTGCGGTGACAACAATTAATCGTGAAGACAAAATGCAATTTAGTTTATGTTTTTCTCATCTCCATGACAACGCAAGGTGTACTGACGAATTCACCATTTTACATTATTAGTTCTTATTTCCATTTCTTGTTGTTGTAGTAGTAATAGATACCAGTATTTATAATTTCAAAATGCACCAATAAAAAAATTTGCGTAAAGTTTTCCTGGATAACTGGTCTCTAAAACACTTGCTCTATTTCGAGCACTCCGGCTTTGCCGCCGTGCTCGAAAAATCGCGCGTGTTTTAAAGACCTTAATATCCACTTATACTTTAATATACTATTTACCCTACTTCAGACACCTAAACAATCCTTGATTTAAGTTCCATGATTCATAAAATAGATAGGGGGAGACTTTAGACGGGCACTGTATACACATTTTAAGGACAATCTACAAAGGACCCCGCGCTTTTTTTTATGACAAAGTGGCGTTCCGTCAAATGTTATAAATTTTGGATATGATGTTGTACTCGACTCCTTGACCAAAAGTGTACAGGGGACCAATTCAATCCTATGACTAGTTTCCGATATACAGGGTATTAAAGTTAAGAAATCCTTGTTTTTCGTGACCACGTAATTTTATTATTAACAAATATATATGCATTTCTAATTGATATGTTCTAGTTTATCGTAAAATTACACATAAATAGTTCAAAATGTCAACATATACAGGGTGGAACTCAATTTTACAGGGACGAATTTTTGGAATTCTAAGAAATTCGTATATTGAATAAAAACAAGGTCAGAAATAAAAAGTTACTTCATATTCAATGTTCAGGCATCAAATATACTAGTTCTAGAGGTATTCCATACAGGGTGATTCTTAATGCAATCTGAAATTAGTTTTTCTCTATATGAAATGAATAAGTTACAACATGTATTTTAAAAGTAGATTTTGATGTTTAAAACGTATTGGTTACCTAGATATTAGTACTTTTTTTTTAAATACAGGGTGATTTGCACATATATCTTGTTATTAAACCGACAAAAATTAGAGAAAATACACTTTTTCTGAATCACCCTGTATTTTATAATTAGATCCGTCAAAATGTTTAATTTGTAATTTGTAAGATTTCATAATCTTACTACGACCAGTTTTTCAGAAACAGGGTCCCGAGGGTAGAGTACTCAGCAGAATAGGGATAGTGATCGAAATTATAATCACATTTTTATTTATGGATACATACCGAAGTGTACCTAACCATTGATAAAAAGATGAATAAATTACAAGTATTTAATCATCCTGTAGGCATGTACTACAGTAAATTAATAATAATAAAAGTTTCTAAATATCTTCTATATGTTCCTTGTGGTATATTATTCATAATTTTTTTAATTTCTTGGGAAATTAAACCACAATATTTTTAAATTCTTTATTTCAACGTTTCGGTAGCGTTCCAGCTACCGTTGTCAAGAAAAAATAAGTAGAAATTAATTTTTATCCCTAACTGACACAACAGAAAAAATTTGACAACGGTAGCTGGAACGCTACCGAAACGTTGAAATAAAGAATTTAAAAATATTGTGGTTTAATTTCCCAAGAAATTAAAAAAATAAAAGTTTCATTTAAAAAAAATGAGAAAAATAAAAAGAAGAATAGCCTGGAGTATAGAGATATATTCTCTATTGTCTACAGTTTTGGCATTTTGACTTTAGTTTTATGGTCCAGTCCCACCCTGTATATGTTGACATTTTGAACTATTTATGTGTAAGCTTGCGATAAACTAGAACATATCAATGGTACTATCAATTAAAAATGCATATTTATTTGTTGATAATAAAATTACGTGGTCACGAAAAACAAAGATTTTTCAACTTTAATACCCTGTATATCGGAAACTAGTCATAGGATTGAAATGGTCCCATAAACACTTTTGGTCAAGAAGTCAAGTACAACATCATATCCAAAATTTATAACATTTGACGGAATGCCACTTTGTCATAAGAAAAGCGCGGGGTCCTTTGGACATTTTTTGTCAGTCATTTTTATTTTCAAAATTTTGACGACAAATTCGTAATCAGCGACCTCAAAAACATGTGAATACAAGTTTGTAAGCAATTCTGCCCGGCCATTACAGAGCGTCGCTAAAAACAAAAATATAATAGTTTTCCGGTATGGCACCCCTTTAGCGACACGCTATCAGTGTGGCATTGTAATCCCCGCAAAAGTTATGCAACAGAGTATCTAAAATAACATTAAATTGCGGTATGACAACGTTCTATACTATCAATTCTTTATCTCTCCCCTTAATTTATTATCCCTCGATCCATCCATAACTTTTTTATATGGTTATTTTTTTCTCAAACGATGAATATGAAAATAAATGAATTGTGTTTTAGGTGGCTGATGATAATGACGATGAAACTTTAAAATTTGAAAATATCATTCCAAACGATACAGTTGTTCGTATCACTTACGAAAAATTGAATATTTTATTGGGTACGTATTGTCTAATTATTATTTTTCCTCATTTTCACAAATAAACTCGGGAATCTCTATTTTTGTTACTTACTTTCTGGTCCCTGCTATAATATTGTACAGTTGTATTAAAAAAACTAAGGTACAAGTATTAGAAAGAGATTTTAATATCATCATATTTATGAACCGGCTGGAATTAACGAAAATGTCATCATTATATGTACTTATAGATTAAACTATACTGTAAACTTACGGAATTATGGTTTTGCCACAGATTATAAAGAGAACAGATACGAAAGCTTGACAGAGAACAGTAAAAAGAGGGAGAGATGGGTGGACATACCCATTTAAATGTCCATCGTCTTATGTCGACTCCGCTCGGGCTGCTTCGCGAAATTTGTCAACAGGGTTGTCAATTTGCATAATATTTCCTTCATAGGTTAAATATTTTATAAGCATTTTTTCAAGTGTGATAGTTATACAGATAAAAATATTCGATAATTACTTGTTTTAAATCAACTTAATTAACATTAAAAGAATGATACAATTGAAAATATTATAATGTATAAAAATCATACCATAAATATATACCACCTAATAATAGGTCAATATTTTACCTCCTAACTAAAGGTTTATGGTACCCATATATCAACTGTCGTGAATTATGGTTCATAATACACTGTAGTGTATTATGGTTCATAATTCCCGACTAGAGATGGGGGTACAATATGGAATAAAATATTAAATCTGTGTATTTTGTTCAGGAAATTTGTTTCTGGCATATATCGTATCTATAAAATATTGTAATTTTTAGTATTGATACTTTTCATAACGATATTTTCTAATATTTCAAGTATTTCAAAACAATATATTTATAACGGTATGTTGTATTGATACTTTCTACAGTATCGCCCATCTCTATATATGTCAAATTATTTGAAGTAGCTGCCACAACATTTTGAGGTTAGTAATATGCCAAATCGCTACTGACTTTTATTTATTAATAATTAAATTAAGTGTCGTGGACAAAGTATAGTATTCTACTCGCAATTTATGGCCATAATTCACTTGGGTGACGTTTGCGTCACGAGCCGTTTAATAATATACTATTTTTCACAAACCACATCCTTGGCAACCATGCACAATAACGGTGACGGCTAACCTAACCTAACATAATCAAAACGTCAAAACATGCTCAAAATCACTTGTAATCTGTTCTCAAAATTCATACCGCCATTTTTGTTTGCTCCATTGTTTGAAGGTGTTCAATTGGCGATATTAATTGTGTTATTTGACCAATCGATTGTGCGGTGTGGTAATATTAAATATAAAAATATAGTGGTATAGATTATTATTCTTATAAAATGGATAAACATCACGGCGGAGTATATCGTTCATACAGAGACTGTCCAAATAAATTTTATTTGGAAAGAAAAATAAAGTTCTTTCGATTTCCAAGGGATGATAGTATTTAATTTAATATCCCGGCCTATGATAAAAGAAATTTTAAAGTTTTTGATATTAGCTTTGGTGCTACAAATTATTATCAAAATTCTCCCTTGCAAAGGTGTATATTGTATTCCCTTTGATAATAAATAAATCAAGAATAATTTGTACTTTAAAATTTGGTTAATTTTTGTAATTATTTGTGTTATCTAAAAATGTATTTATTAATTAATCTCCCAAGAGTAATGACTATTTATAACAAATCATAGGAATGTACATATAGGTATTTAATAAATACATAAATATATATTCGATTATGATTATTGTTTTAATTCATGGCGCAGTTTTAAAGATAAAGTAAAGTAAATCTTTATTTAGCAAAAAAAGCTAATTACAAACATTAATATTACAATATATACATTACTATGTAAGGTTCTTGAGAACAAAACGGAACAAGAAGAAAAATCGTGAACGCTTCCCACAGCACGAAATACATAACAACAAAAAGCAATTCCAAGTCATTTTTCGTCTCTCAAATAATCGCATATTCGTCTATCAAATAAAGTAACCGTATTTACGTTCTTAGCTTCGTCGGGCAAGGTATTATAAAGGCGAACTCCTTCAGAAAATAGTGAGCCCTGCAAAAAGGTTTTATTTACAAACTGAACATTTAAATCGGTTTTTGACCGTAACATTCGCGAGTGAATTTCAAATCTGGTGGCAACCATTTTCCATAAATATTCTGGAACTTTCTTGTGAACAATCTTGTAAACAAATAACATATTCGCCCTCCTAATACCTTGCTCAACTGATAACCACTTCAGCTGTTCAATCATCACATTTATAGCAGTGTACCTGCTGCAGCCTAAAACTATTCGCATACATTTATTTTGCAGTATTTGTAATCTACCTATTTGCTCCTTGGGACATGCAAGCAGAAGAGATATACAATAGGTAAAGTGGGGGTATATAATTGTATTGTAAATCAGCATTTTTGACCACTGTGATAAATTTAAAGAAATACGTTTAAAAAACCCAATTTTTTTCCCTAATTTTTTACACAAGTATTCTGCGTGATTGGCAAAAGTCAATTGAGCATCCAAAATAACGCCCAGATATTTAATTTCATTCACACACTCTATCGAAATTCTGTTTATACCAATTTCAAAATTATTAGCTAAGTATTTTGCACAGTTAGTTTTAGTGCCAAATAACATGTATTTAGTTTTATCTACATTAAGTTTCAATTTGTTTGCACATAACCAGTCATACAAAAGGCTCAGTTCGACATTCATGGTGTCAGATATTATTTTATAGTTACCTCCAGATACAGATATCACTGTATCATCAGCAAAAAGACTTACAAGAGAGTTCTTACATACACTGTATAAGTCATTAATGTAAATTGTAAACAGCAACGGGCCCAAAACGCTTCCCTGTGGAACACCATAATTACTGGCTATTTTATTAGACTTTATATTACCCAATTTCGTTAAATGGTAACGATTGCTTAAATAATCACTAATCAGATTTAATGCTGCATCGCGTACCCCGTATGCTTTTAATTTTTTAATTAACATGCTACGATCTATCGTCTCAAATGCACGTTTTAAATCAATAAAAACGCTAAGAACCACATTGCCGTCATTAATTTCTTTTCGCCACTGTGAACAAACAAACTGAATAGCGGTCTCACAAGAGTGTCCATCTCTAAACCCCGATTGTCCTGCATATAAAAGATTATTTTTTTCAAAAAAAGCTTTAATTTGATCTCTCATAACAATTTCAATTATTTTGTCAACTACTGGTAAAAGGTTTATAGGTCGACACTCTTCCGGACGTGTGGGCATAGGCACCTTCGCCACAGGCACAATAACGCTTGTTTTTAATTCTACAGGTATCTGTCCTTTTTCTAAAACTAAATTCACGAAATTTAAAAGAGGATAGCCTATTACACAAAACATATCTTTTAACAGTGACACTGTAAGATATTCGTCCCCTGACCCTTTATTTTTCAAAGAGAATACAATTTTTCTTAAATTACTAAAGCTAATTTTTTTAAAGCAAACTAAATGGTCCACAATCACTCGGTTCTGGTTTGATAACACTGGAAGCACTTTATCTTCTATTTCATCTGCAATATTCTTTATACTATCACTGTAATAATTATTAAAGTTTTCCACTGCACTGCCGTTGTATCCATCAAAAGATATTTTTTCAACTTGTAGGGTCTTATTACTCTGGCCTAGTAACTCTTTGACCGTTTTCCACATTTTTTTGCTGTCATATTTAGAATGGTCAATTTTATTTTCATAATATAGTTTTTTTTCATTTCTAACAATAGTTGTTACTTGGTTTCTCTTCCTCTTAAAGTCCTTCCAATCCTCTTCATTTTTTGTGATTTTAAATTTTTTGTAAGCGATATCACGTATTTCCTGGGCATCCTTGATTTTTCCATTAGTCCATGGAACTTAGGGTCTACAAGCTATTTTTTCTACAGGACATATTTTATCAATACTATTTGCTATATTTAAACTGAAATTCTCATAGACAATTTTAATGTCAGTTGATGTAGTTTCCCAATATTTATCTAATAAATCCATTCTTAATGCATCGATAGTATTTGAATTTATTTTACGCATGTACCTATACTCAACGGACGTATTTACCTTGACGCCACTTATCTGAAAACCCACTATATCGTGATCCGATAATTGAGGAAAATCCCTAGGTATTTCAGACACACAAAAATTATTGGTTATAACCCAGTCAACAAGTGTAGATGTATTCTTTGTCACTCTCGTAGGCAGTTTAATAATCTGAGTAAAACCTGCATCTTTGATTATATTTTTAAACTTTCTGGACAACCCAGTATCACTTAAATAATCGATTTGGTGGAAACTTCCAAAAAAAAACTAGATCCGGCACTAGAAATTGGTTATTGTCCCCGAGTCAACACTGCAATTTGGTAAGAAATTCAGAAAATATTTTAAACTGGCAACATCGCGGCCATAGCGAGTTAAAGGTCCAAGGTCATTTACGACGGAGCTGAAAATCGTTTGATGTTTTACCGGGATTCGTATCTGTTCTCTTTATAATCTGTGGTTTTGCGTTAACGCTATTTGCGTGATTTGGTTAAAAAGCGAAACGTTAAAAAATGCAAAGCATTAAGTCTGAATTTTTGAAATGCGGTAATGGCACTGGCTACTGGAGGTGTCCCTATTGAGATGCTGGCTTCGTACATGGTATATCGCCAGGATTGTGGGATTGTGTGTTACTCATCTAGTCTGTTCAATACTAGAAGAGATCAAGACCAAATTGAGTTAGGAAGAGTGGTGATGTGAATAGACGTTTAAGCTTAGATAATGATTAATATGTGTTGATTTTGTAAACACACTAACTACTATTACCAACAAATCAGAAATTCTCTCCTCTTCTCAACCCCATTTGAACCCTTTTGAGTTAGTGGGTGCACTTTAGATGAATTTGAGAATTACATTGGCTGACTGTTATCTATATTGGAACTCCACTACATCATAGTCGGTAACAGATTTTTTTTCGATCCTGATCGACATTAATATGGTATGAATAAATGGGCGCTATGTAGAAACCCCAAATCTACAAATATTTTCATTTTCCTTTTATCCTAAATTGATTTACATTTTATAATTTCAATTTTAGAGACTGTTGAAAATGAAATACGAAAATTAGAAGGTGCGGCTTTAGAAATGGAAACCAACAGTAATCCATCAGTAATGCCTGCAGTACAACCTTTGAATGTTATACAGTCAATTAAATACGTTGTGAACTTGATGGGAGATTTATGTACACTCGATATTATGTATACTATTGAAGCCTTGGAAGAAACATGTAAAAATTTCTTACCATCAAATGTAAGTTGAATTTCAAAAATTATAGCATACCTAGTATTTTAGATTTTTAGTATTCCAAAGTCTCAACTGTTCCTAACAATCTTAAAATACTTCTCCTAAATAGCTTTAAAAAACAAAATATTATTCAGGCTATACTCGTATTAGTATAGTTAGGTTCATTGATTCTTTCACTCATATGTTTGGGTTGTGCTCAACAGCCCAGGCACTTGAACTGAATCTTCGTACCATACTACACCATACCATTTATTGATCAAATATAATATATTTACGTATGAAAATACGTCTAGGTCCTAAATATAAAATGACCTTGTAATTGTTAAAAATCAGTATTAGGGAAGGTCCATCGCTCTATCCCCTACAAAACGCATACGTTAAAAAATTCCTTAATTTGACGGCAGATGAGGCAAGTAGTTGAAATGAATAGTATTTTATTTTCTAGAAATCTTCGTTTTCCGAGTTTATAAGTAACCACTGCAACAAGATACGATTTGCAGTTCAAAACTTAATTGAAATGTACAGTCAAGCATTTTGTGTAGACTTTGAAGTAAAAAGTACCTTATCGCATGAATGTAAGTGTATAATAAATCCTATCGAGCTATAACCTTTTTGCCATTAAAATATGTACTATATCTACAAAAATTTCAGCAATGAGATATGTCCATGACATAATGGACTCCGTTATAGTTAGGATATGTGCTATATATCGCCCATCTTTTGAGTGGGAACATGAAGAATATACCGCCACTGTTCAAATATACCACGGAACAAAGAAAATTGGTAAATCTCTTTGTACGCAACCTTCAAGAAAATACGATAGGGACAAATATTGGCCTTCGAGGATAATTTTCGACAGTTGGTAGGATATTGCATATTCTTGCATACAAAAAATTCATAATTTAACTGATTTTAGGTTGGAGTTTGAAGATGTACCTATAAATAGTTTATCAAGAGAATCTCGTTTAGTAATTTTAATATTTGGTAGAACTTTAGTTACGTCTGATAGTGAAGAAACAAAAAATTCTCCTACTCCTGTGTATAAAGAAGAAGAAATAGGATGGGCTTCAGTTCAGTTTTTCAATTATGAAAGGTACGATGATTAATAATTGCATACACATCTTATTTTGAATACTACCATAATATTCTCGGTATTGGTGAAGCTTGACAAATTGTTTGAACTGATAGTTCACGAAATTTTTATTTTTCACTTGTTTTGTTTTTCTTGTTAGTATTGTGAGGTTGTAGTGGGACTTCGAAGATATAATTACGATTGACTTTAATTTTTGCTTAACAAAGCTACTTTGTATAAGTTAACTAACACTTTTTAGATCAGGAATTCACATCAAATAAGTTCTATACAGGGTGATTCATAAGTAATGGGCCAAATTGTAAATCTACGTTCAGAAGGCCAAAATAATAATATTTTCATTAACAATAATGGGTCTTAGTCTGCTCCTTACTGAGGTACAGGATGTTAAAGCGAAAAAAATAAAATAGATTTTTGTTAATAGATCGCCTACTTTTCTACATAATGACTTGAAAATTGGGTATGAACTAGTTTTTGTAATGGTAAACAAGAATGTGTAAGAGGATTCGAGTTAACTCGTAGATGTTGCCACATGCGCCATATAAATTAGATGAAATCAGCTACAAATTTTTTATCGCTCATTATTTTACAACTTACTTATTTAATTTGGATAGCCCCATCATTTCTGTAGAAAAAAGCTATACTTCTTTGATCTTCAAAATATCAACAAATTTCGAGATATTTGAATTTTACTAATTCACTACACTACATTTCACGGTCTGTTCTAATTCTGTCTTCGTTTTATTAACTGGCGTACAATAAATGTGTTTTATTACGTAATTTTTGTATGGTTATATTTTAATATTATTACCAATTATCAATTACGGTTAGGTAAATGTCAACATTCCATGGCATGCTTGTGTCTTAACAGATTAATATTACGTCGACCACCGTGAAATGTAGAGTAGTGAATTAGTAAAATTTAAATATCTCGAAAATCGAGAAATTAAGCAGTTTGATCAACCTGAACTTAAAAGAAAATTCAACAACCTCAACAAAGAAATACAAAAACTAGTAGCTCAGTATAAAACACATAAATGGTTAGAATCGTGCAAAAAGATTAATGAAGCTAAGGGTAAAATATATTGGCAAGAAATTAAAAAGTTATCACGTTACAAACAACAACCAAAAGTAAGCAGTTTAGAAGAAAATGGTCAATACTTCTCATCAGAAAAAGAAATTGCAGAAATATTTGCAAATCACTTTAAAAACATCTTCAACATTACCGAATGCATTAATTTTGACTATAACCATCAGCAAGCTGTCAACGAGTGGTATGAGAGAAAATTTTCATCTCCACCCTCCATAAATCAAGAAGAAATCCCTCAAATAAAGGAAGATGAATATTTAGAGGTTCTGGCACAAGGCAAAAATACGGCACCAGGTCACGATAATGTTTCAAGAAACATCCTAAGGAACTTAACAATGCCAGTTCACAACCATATTAGGAAAATCTTTAATTTCTGTATAGCCAATCAATACTTTCCTTACGAGTGGAAAAAGGGAGTGACAATTACAATACCAAAGCCCAACACAGACCACACCAAAGCCACCAACTATCGTCCAATCACATTACTGCCAGTTCTAGGGAAAATGTTTGAAAAGTTAATACGAAATCAAGTCAATTCAGTGCTAGGTACATTTATTCCGAAACAGCAATTTGGATTCAAAAGCAAGTGTTCAACCATTCATCCACTCACAATCCTCACATCAAATGTGCAAACATGCAATATCGAAGGAAAAAGATCCGCGGCTGTATTTATGGATATAAGCAAGGCATTTGATAGCGTTTGGCATGCAGGTCTTCTCTACAAATTACATTCAGTTAACTGTCCATCATACCTACTATACTTAATAAAAGAATTTCTAGAAAATCGTCAGCTCTGTATAAAAATCAATAACTGCCACTCTCATTACTTCTCTATGCAGCAAGGCGTTCCACAAGGATCACCTCTCTCTCCATACCTCTACAATTTTTTCTGTCATGACCTTAATATTCCAACCTTCAACAAGGAAACCTACACTCTCCAATTTGCGGACGACACTGCCGTTATTGCCCATAACAAAAGCCTGCCACAAACTGTTGATAATCTACAAAATGCATGTAACAGCATAGTTTCATTTTTTAATAAATGGAGAATTCAAATAAATCCTACAAAAACTAACTTTATTATCTTCAACCACATAGCCTCCCAGAATGTTTATACAGTCAATATAGAAAATCACTTAATCCAACCCTCACAACACTGCAAATACCTTGGCATAAACCTCGACCATAAACTAAATTTCAACTATCACACAAAGGAAGTTAAGAAAAAAGTTATTGCAAGAGCTAAGCATTTTAGAACTTTGACTTACAAAAATGAAGGGATCAGCATAAAAGTAGCAAGTGATATATACCAAATGATATGTAGACCACTTCTGGAATATGGCTCGATATTATTTCAAACCTGCTCGAAACCAGCCCTGAACAATCTACAAGTGGCAGAAACGACTTGCCTCAGAAGCATAACTAAATTAAGACACCCCCAGAACCCTATACACTGTCCATCAAACCAAAGGCTATATAATACTGTCAACATCACACCTATTTTTGAGAGAATGGATGAGTTAAACAAGAAGTTCGTAAAAAATCTGAACATGGAAATGCTTCAAGACATGGTCATAGCCCGAGATCCGAACATACCACCAAAAAGGAAAACTCCAGAAGAGCCCCTGTGGACAAATATATTGAGTATCAAAGCAAAAGCTGCGAATTAAAACAATATAAATCAGACTCTAATTTAGACAGATACTTTTCTATTTACTTTTAAAATTTTTTTTTTTTGCTGTTCAGTTATTGTTTCTAGATTTAAAAAAAAAAAATTGTTATACAAAAAAAATTGTAAGAATCTGTGGCAGAAAGACCTCGGTCGTTAGCCAGTTGGGTAACCAATAAAGATAATCTACTCCTCCCTCGAAAATCGTTGATATTTTGAATATCAAAGAAGTATAGCTTTTTTCCACAGAAATGATGGGGCTATCCAAATTAAATAAGTACGAGTTAACTCAAATCCTCTCACACATTCTTGTTTTCCCTTACAAAAACTAGTTCAAAAGTAGCTGATCTATTAACAAAAATCTATTTTATTTTTTTCGCTTTAACATCCTGTACCTCAGTAAGGAGCAGACTAAGACCCATTATTGTTAATGAAAATATGATTATTTTGGCCTTCTGAACGTAGATTTACAATTTGGCCCATTACTTATGAATATAATTACTTATGAATATGAGTATAAGGACTTTGTAGCTATCATTACAAAATAAAATAAACAGTATAACCCAAAGATTATGACATTCGTATCATAATGTTTATCTTTATCCAACTAAATACATTCATAATCTTGACTGTATCTCTGCAATCAACAGAGTAATTCCAATTTTTCTTCCGTGAAATTAGCACTTCTATTCTTTTTTTCTTCTATTTTGATCAACATGAACAAATTAAAAAATCACAAAAGCCCACAAGAATAAACGAAATGCAAATACATTTGACATGAATTATCAAATTTCATTATATTCGTCAGTTATGATCTCCTCCCATTCGGTTTTCAGGATAATATTAACCTGTGGTACCAATTTTATGTAGAAAACTTTACCAATCGAATTTTCATCTTGGTATTTCTTAACTAAGAAATTCTTAGGTTGGTGAAATCCGATTTGGGTATTTCCTAGCGTAAGAATTACTTAGTTTATTATTATAATTTTTTATTATTATTATTACATGATAAGGGCAGAGGATAAAGTCCTATTTTGCCCATAATAATTTACAGAATATAAATAAAACAATAACTGACACTACACTAAGCCTAAAAAACGACAGATCGAAAATATAGGAGTCTATTTGATTTTTGAAACTATTAACATTTTCCGAGCTAATTATTTGCTGAGGAAGACCATTCCAAATATCGAAAATTCTGTTACTTAAAAAGTTTGGAAGTTCCTAAAATCAGGCTGGTGAAATCGGGCATAAGTTTCTTGAAATTTTCATGTGTAAGATGGGGTCAAAATTTTTTAAAAACTCAATTCTTCTTGATAACTGTAGCTGGGACGCTACCGAAACGTTGAGATAAAACATAAAAAAGTTTAATTTATAGCTACCCACAAGCCAATACAGCGGTCGTGGTGACTCGCCTATGTTAATATTCGTATTTTGCTTTTTAAAGATTACCATTGGAGTACTTCTGCTATTTTCTGTTCCACTCAATTTGGACGCGCATTGCACGTCTAGTAGTCCATTCCTTGAATCAGCTCGCGATCAAAGGCATGGACGAGGATGATATTATGTATAAAGGCAATACGGCATGACACCGATGTTGCCTGTCCATCGACTGACCGTGAAACCACACGTCCGTGACTTAGAAAACATGGATCCATATATTTAAGCAACTTTGGCGCACTCGTTCACGTAGACATGAATTAAAATAAAAATGATTAGAGAATTCACCGTATTCACCAGATTTGGCCCCTAGCGACTTCCATCTGCTTCGAAATCTAGAAAAAAATATGCATGAAAAGCGTTTTTCATCAAATCATGAGGTCATAAGAGCTGTAGAAGTGTATTTTGCAATCATTCCAGTTTCTCACTCCAGGAATGGAAATCATAAATTGTAATCTTGTTGGAACATTCGTGCTGATGTTCAGGGGGACTATACTGAATAATGAAGTGTATTTCAAACCATGAAATTGTGTTTTTATTATCGAACCGCAAAACTTATTCAATAACCTAGTGTTATCATAGAATTTTGAACAGTTCGTTTTTATTTTCGTCAATCTTAAACAAATAGGTCTCATATTTAGAATGGTGATAGTTAAGCGGCAACTATTAAAAGGCAAAACACTCTTGAACTAAAACGAATGTTTTCAGTAGTTTCCATTTCAAATGAAATTATTTTATTTTTTCATGTTGGCTACATTGACTTTATAATATAGAACTCTTCAATTATTTTATAACGTGTGTCGGTACTCGATTTCTGGTCTCTTACACTTTTTATGAAAAAAAAATCACATCAATTCAATGTTATTCTTTGAGTTGGTATTCAGTTAAATTATCAGTTTCACTAATTATCATCTGTCTTGTGTGACCTGCACTAAATAAAAATCTATTACTAACCAATGACTTACAAGGACTAATCTGTTTTAACCTGTAGATATAAATTTCATAATTAAATGCTATTGATGTATGTAAATAAAACTATTAATAGTGTTGTTTTAGTGCTATGAATCAAGGCAGTATTCTTCTTTCAATTTGGCCCAATGAATCAAACTACATTAATGATCATATCTATGGTCCAGCACCTGCTATGGGAACTCATCCAGATCCGGACCATTCCGTTCTCGGTATAGAAATTGTAGCTCCTACCAAAGTTCAGTTTCCTTCCATGTCACCGGATTTATACAGCAATGTCAACAAAGGAGACTTCTCTAGTTTAGATAATGAAACTCAGCAATTATTGGTAGACGCTTGTGATCAAGATTTATTGTATAGGTTTTCACCAGAAATACGAGAGGTAAAATCAGCATGCATAAGCATTTTAGTTAATTCATATTGCGCTACAGTAAATGCATTAGGATTTTATTAACAAATCTTGTGCACTCGCAGAGGAATATAAACCAAATCAACACGGGCGGTATAAGCGTTAAAATATAAAATACATTATCGAACACGACAACAAGTCTTCAGAAAGAAGAACTTCTGTTAGCAGTTAATAAAAATTTACATACTTGATTATTTAAAACATTTTGATGAATGGAATTATTTTATAGATATTGTGGGAAAAACGTCATTACTTGTTTCACCTTCCGACAGCCTTACCAAAAGTACTTCTTGCTGCTCATAGTTGGGAATATGTTCAACTTCCGGATTTACATGGTATGTTACATAGTTGGACAAGACTGAAACCAATTCAAGCATTGGAATTACTTCTGCCCGTATATCCAGACTTAGAGGTTAGTATTAAAGTGTTTGAAGAATTAAGTGTTCAATTTTTATACTTATGTTTTTAATTATTCAAAATAATGAAAACAAAAAATGTATTTCAATTTCAATAAAATTTTATAATTGAAAATTTCTGATACAGCATTTATCTCTAATGCACAAACCAATTCTTTGGACTATAAGTATTATACATATTTGTAATTCGTCAATTGTTGTGGAATTGATGTGAAATAACAATGATGCGAAGTGGGGACTAAGTGAAAACGATTTATTTTTGTAACCTTAGTTTTTTTGTAAATTTTTAGGTTAGGAGAATGGCTGTTAGATGGATTAGGGGTCTTACAAATGATGAGTTAGTAGATTACTTACCTCAATTAGTTGTAGCTCTGAGACATGAAACTTACGAAAATTCATCATTAGCGAAGTTTTTGCTAGACAGAGCTTTAAGGTCACCTCGATTTGCACATTATTTGTTTTGGTTATTATGTCATAGCATTCCAGGAGATGCACCACAGGCAAGTACTATTTTTGTATAGAGATCAAATGAACTCCAATTTATTTATATTCATGTTATTCGATTATCGTTAAATAAAGTTCCTTAATATTAATAAGTTTAGGTGTTGTATATGTTACTGTGAAAGACCGAAATCTGGTGAATGTCGAGATACACCGGTAAATGTTAACATTCTCAACGTTGCTTGACGTATGTCCGAAATATTGTTGAAATTTCATTATTTCTAACCTACACCGGCGATTGTCGACACTCAGGATGCAATCATGGTGTATGTTAAACAGAATTTTTTTTTTAAATAAAAACAAAAAAAATTCGTAGGTCTTTATTTATTAAAATAATATGGGAAAAGAACTTTGTTGTACTCAAAACAAACAGTAGAACATAAAAATATAAAATGAAATATAAAAAATAATCACAAAATCTTATTTATTGCAACAACCTAAACTTACACCTTACAGCTGCATTGAATCGTGGAACACTTCCTTTTGCAGTTACAACGTGTATAGCCTTGCCCTCCACCTTTTGAATTAGCAGAAGCTGCTTCTCGTTTACTTCCAATTAAGGCATGCAACTCTTCACTGTAGTAGCCATTGAATACAAATTATAATTTCTAATAAGAAAATTAAATTAGGTTAGGAAGCGCTGTCAAACGTTGCGTTAGACTGACGAAGACAAAGCTAACTGAAACGAGGGGCTGGAACCGTCTAAAAACTTGTCGCGACCTGCAGTGGCCGAGATTCACCGGACCTCATTTGTATTTTTCGACATATACCGGTGAAAGTCCGAATGTATAATAGAATTAAGAAATGTTCGGACTTTCACCAAGGCATTGGACATTTTTTGTTGATATCCACCGGCGAATGTTGACATTCACTACTTTCGGTCCTTCACGGTAACATATATATGTATACCGTAGCTAAATAATAAAACCCGCGAATTATAAAATGTCTACACATTTTACAAAATAGAAGTAGAGAGGTTCAATTGCACAATTTATTACAAAATTGAAACTTGAATAGAGGCAAAGTGGCGATTGAATAGACAAATTCTCGTTAAACATTCATTCTTTTCCTATCCGGCTGGTGTAATTGTAAAATGCCTAGAGGTTTAATAAAAAGATAGTCAACAAGCGGCCGTATTGTCAAATGCTTAAAAGTACCTTCTGCCGTACTTTTACTTTCAACGAATACTTATTTGGTTGATATTTTTTCAGAACTGTACTTCAGAAATAAGAGATAAAAATTTAGAACTAGATATTAGCGAGTTTAGGCATCACCGAAGACTGAAACTTTTATTAAGAGCCTTATTAGCCATATGTGGACGATCTTTAGGAGATTGTTTTCTATATCAACAATCGCTTGTTAAGGTAAGAATTTTTTTTAGAAAAAACATACTTCTTCAAATCTTTAATTTCAATCTGATTGTAATCCATTTAGTCTGATTTCCGAACTTAGGTGTCGTTTTAGATCATAAGTTATTATTTCAATCGCATATTTCTAAGATAGTTGCAAAAGCGAATAAAATGCTGGGTTTTATAATGAGATCATCAAGAGATTTGTCACTGCAATATTAGATTTAAACACGCTATCACATCGTAGATCTGTTAGTTCTTTAACTTTTTTACATGCATTAATTAATGGTGCAATTAATTGTCCTGATTTATTAGCACTCATCAACTTCAATGTTAATGGTAGAAGAACTAGAAATAGTGAAATATTTAATATTCCATTTCATCCTACGGACTATGGACAAAATGAATCCATCACGCGAGTTCTCAGAATTGCCAATGACATTAATTTTAGTATAGAACTTTTTAATACATCAATTCCTACTTTTAAAAAACAGACAAAAATCTTAAATTTTTAACTTTGAATTTTAATTTTCATCATGGGTAATTAAAATTGTAATATTTTGTTTCATATTTTAAATTGTATTTCATTGTTTTCCTGTTATATTTTGTGCTTTTTTTAGTATTGTATTTTTATTGTTGCATTTTGTATTCGCCCACTTTTAATCTACTTTTAATCTAATTTTGTATTAAAATGGTATGACCGTTAAATAAATAAATAAATAATAGTTTCAGTAGTAACTCTTTAGAATCTAATACATATCAACACTAGGAACATTATTGCATAGATCCTCATTTTTATCCATCTAACTTGTAGTACTTTCTCCACTTGGATTATTTAAACAGATTGTCTCAACATACAAGAACTGATGATTTAAGCAGTCATATCCAAGTAAAATGCCAATTGAAAAGTCCCCGGTTTACCACAATTAAACACTTTTTTTGGCAAAATTCGATTTTATCATTCAACAAGTTGCTTTCGAAGGCGATACACCGATCATAGCCTCTGTTTCGGCGATTACGTCCAAATCTTGAGAATACGGTGCATGGGGAAGCATTTCGAAGCCATATCGCATTTTAACATTTCCTTTACTTGAGGCTATTTATTTATGTGATTTCAGTCCATGATTACGCTCTTAGAGCTCTTGGACGGAGAATATCCACCCTTTACTGATAAGGCGCCGAAACCGGTCTACAAGTGATGTCCCTTGAAATTGCAAGCCAGAACTTTAGCTAAGAAGTGTAATCCAATGTCTGTCGGGGCGTATAACCAGAGACTACTTCTTCTTAGTTGAACGGTCATACTTTTCAAAAACTTTGTTGAGCGTTATTAAATCTATTATTTTCGACATCTATTCAAAACATGCATTTCTGAATACGACAATTCTACAGGAAACTGATTTTATTATGAATTACTTCAACAATTTTTAGAAATTGAACGACATAGCCGAAGAAGTACAAAAAACCAAGGAGTCTCATCGTCTTACTATTTTATACAACGGCTTGGAGCAAATTCATAAAGATCTTCAAGAAACTCCAACGAGTTTGCCTCTATCTCCTACTTTGCGAGTGAAAGGGGTAGATATCCAATCGTGTTCCTACTTTCCTTCTAATACGCTGCCTTTAAAAATAAACTTTTTAATGGAAGATAGCTCGATACGGGCAGCCATCTATAAAGTAGGAGATGATTTACAGCAAGACATGTTAACATTGCAGATGATTAGATTGATGGATAAGTTGTGGTTGAGTAAGGGACTAGATTTGAAAATGGTAGCTTTTACATGTATACCAACTTCTAGGAGAAAAGGTAAGGCGATTGTTTATTATGCAAATATTGCATTTATTGCTCGTAAGTAGAAAATGCTCCAGCTAGAAAGCTCCACCTCAAGGTGTGCAACTAGAAAATGATTGCAGGTACAATATATCAATCGTTCTCTATCACTTAACCTTAAAAAAGGAAAGGCGGTAACGGTAACTGATAATTTCTATTATTAATTTTCAGGTATGATAGAGATGGTAACAAAAGCTGAAACTTTGAGAAAAATTCAAGTAGAACACGGATTAACAGGTTCTTTTAAAGATAAGCCAATAGCTGAATGGTTAGCTAAACATAATCCTTCTGAATTAGAGTATGCCAGAGCTATACAAAATTTTACAGGTATGTTTTTTTATTTTATTTTATCAAAACTTTTTTATGGAACTCAAACTTATTTCAATAAATAATTTTTCTTCCAAAAGCTCCTTGAAATAAAACAACACATAATACATATTTCACAAATCTGCTACGTTCAAAACTATATTCCAAGAAAATATCTAAGGCAACTTGGAATAGTTATCTATACTATAAGGGATGTAAGTAACTTACTATTTACTAGTCGAGACTAGTAAATAATAGAGAGATATTGCCAATTGCAATACCGCATACGGTGCGGTATTTATGTAGCGCTATTTTAATAAAGGTCTGTCTAAAATTTATTTGGAAATAAGAGCTATTGCCATCACTATAATTTAATAACGTAGCGCTGCGATATGTAGGAAGTGACATAACCTGCCTTTTTCTGTATATACTTATAATTTAAAGAAAAATCTAAAACCTAACAAACTAAACACCATCTAAACAATAAACACAATGATAAACAAAAACTTTAACTTCATAAATCCGATACGATTTGTTCTATTTTGTCAACTGCGCAGGACAATTATGTGCCGTATTTACAATAACACTCAACGATACGTAACCGTAAATTACGCGAAGCGCTAACGTTATTAGTGTTAGAAACGTAAAGTGAATCGCGCATTTAATAAACGTCAAAATACCGCAACCGTAATTACCGGAGTCCATTTTTAACAAGCAATATCTCTCTAATGTATACCGATATCCCTTAAAGTTTAAAATACTTTACTACGCGTTATATTTAAAACAGAACATTAACTTGAATTAAAATGTAATTTGATTTTGCACTCCATTTATATACCCTATCAACGCCCCTCTGTAACCTAACACAATCTCTAACCCATGTGATAGTCGACCTGATGAAACTGATGATAAACAAGCGTTCTTTACAGGTAGTTATTTTGATCGTGTTTGAGTCCATTTAATTTTTATTTTAGATTTTCTTTGACGCTGTTTTAATTATATTCAACTATTTGTAATAAAAAGGATCATTTAGGGCGGGTTTATCAATGCCCGGTTAAATCTGTCAGCTACGTAGCCCTCAGCTATCTCTAGCCGCAAGTCAAAGTCTCGGTTACAATAGAAAGCGTTTATCAATGCACCTCACAACTGACAGCTAGCTAACTGGAGGCTAAGTGTAATTGAGCATTCGACAACCTTGTTCGGGTTATAAACGTGAGTGTAATGTTGTCAAAGTGTAAATTTCTCATTTTAATTTGGTGTAGGATCACCCGTTACATGAAATATACATATTATCAATTTTATTCGCATATAACATATATAACACAGTGAATCAAGAATATAGAGGTGAAAGTTATCATTTTTTTATTTTACCGTAAGCTTACTCCGACAACATCGTAGAAAATTTCACTTTTCAGTGTCAAAATTGTGGTACTGTTATTTTTATTACGTCTATGTTGTGCTTTGTTGAGTTGTTTGCATTTGAGCATGTCCACAAAACAAAAATGATATCCCAATTTCACGGAGTCAGAGCGACAATTAGGTACTTATAAATAAAAGTAGCCGTTCACCATAAAAGACGGATGCTGTGACTTTTTTTTTTTTTTTTTTTTTTTTTTTTCTTTCCAAGAGAATAGCTGGAATTTGTTGGAGTATCATGAGAACAATGGGTTTAGATAATCGAAACCGAGTAATAAACTCGACATCATCGAGCTCTTCAAAGGGATTTATCCGTTCTTCAACAGTATGTGGTCGTCTTTCGTACTCTACAAATTCCAATATTTCGCCAATCTCCAAGCTCTTCATCGAAAAGGTCGTCAAGTTCCTCAAGATACATTGACAATAACAATGAAATAAAATACAAACAGAACCTAGATGCTACTAAATTACTATAAAAGAATCAAATAAGCTTCTCGATTTCACCCTAAACGATAATAACACAATCAAATTTAAAGTTGAAATAATCTTTGTTGCAAAATGTAAGCAAACATGAAAAAATCATGACACAGTTGTCAGTTAGAATCTATGGTTAGAATAACGGAACACCACTTTCTCGTATTTAACTGTATGTTCTATGGTTAACATCAACTTGATAGTGGCAGCTAGGAAAGTTTGACTGCCAGCTAATGCAAACTGGCAGTTGATAAACACTTTGACCAACAGCTAAGATTTAGCCGAAGGCTACAATATTTAACCGAGCATTGATAAACCCGCCCTATCAATACAAAACACCCAAATTACAAATATATCCAAATAATTTATTAGAGCGATTGTCAATAATGTCAAATTATCAGTTTGTGGACATGCCCTATTGCTATTCACTAAGCTTGATTTCTTTAGCGCTCTAACATTCCCGAACCTTCCCGAACGATTTGAATAGCATTAGCGTGCTCCACGAACATAATATATCACGTTCAGCTGACTTTACAATAACGTTTTTGACAACCCATTACTGTTATTGTAAAAACTACCATCTTCACCATAATATACGTAGATTATCAAATTTTAGCATGCTTTTAGCAGTACTCCGACGTAAGGCGAAATTTTAGGAGCGGGGCCAAATATAAAATTATTGAAGATTGATTTTCTCATTTATAAATTAACGAATGTTTCTAATTTTTGTCCTAATATGCTTTTTAAGGGACAGTCTATTGAAGTGAATCGTTTTAAAAGAATGTAAAAATTCCTCGTTGTAGTTATTAGTTTTTTTTTTCATACAAAATTTTAATTTTTAGCATCGTGTGCTGGTTATTGTGTGATAACTTATATTTTGGGCATTTGTGACAGACATAATGATAATATTATGTTGAAAATATCCGGACATCTATTCCACATTGATTTTGGAAAATTTTTGGGAGATGCACAGATGTTTGGCAATTTTAAAAGGTAAGATTTGATGTAGTTATGTCGGCTTTTCAAGAGGTCGAGTTAATCACGAGATTTTTCGTTTTCTGATCAACTCTCTAGCTATATTTCTTGCATTTCTTATAGATATTTTTTTCCCAATTCCTCATTTTTGACAATAAAACGGATAATAAATTAGTGTATACAGTGCTATTCAAAAGTCCCCTCCCCCCTCGTATCTATTGAACGGTTACACTTACATTAATAAAATTTGGAGGGTGAAAATAAAGTGTTGTAAACTTCTCTACAAATGGTAACAGGTGACGTAATAGGCAAGTGATATCTCGTTTGAAAGGCATTGACATTGGCTACATAGCCATATTAATTTTGTTTGGTTTCAAACTAATTTTGACGGATAAATTAAATAAATACCAAAATTATTGAAATTATTTTTTTAAATTTAATTTTAATCAAATATCAACAATGGATTCTTATAGCAAGTGTTCGAAATGTGCTTCCTGACAGTAATACATCCTATTAGTAAACTCTTGTCGTACTCGTTCAAATGTGTCAGCTGAAATTGCATTGCATTCTTGAATAATTCTTTCTTTCAAAACGCCAATGCTAAACCTTGGATTTCAAGTACCCCCATAGAAAAAAATCTAATGGTGTCAGATCTGGTGACCGAGGTGGCCATTCTATAGGACCTCGCCCGCCGATCCATCTACCTCGATATTCTTCATCCAGGTAACGTCTTACTGCACCATAATAATGTGCAGTAGCACCATCTTGTTGAAATGTTATTCCCAGATGGCCGAATTCATCTGGATTTTCAAGAATTAACGGCTCAATTGTATTCTATAACATCTCCAGATACACTTCACCGCTTAAATTTGAATTTAGGAAAACAGGACCAACTGTGTGGTTTCCTAAAATACCTGCCCAAACATTGACTTTTTCTAGAAATTGGGTATGTTGTTCACAAAAGGTGTGAGGATTTGTGTCACTCCAATACCACAGTATAGGGAACGAACCAGTAGTATTTCTATTATAAATTCCATTCATAAATTGCCAGAGCTTTCGATGACCTTGAACGCATCGCTTTACGATTCATTTTACTTTTCCATAGACTTAGGTGCCATAAGTTTTGAAATGACTGGAACGTGTTAAGTGTTTTTACCTAAATATTGTAGAACAGTACACTGATGAGTGAATAAAACAATAGTCTCATACAAAATATTTATTGGTTTACACACACACTACCCGTTTTTTTTAATGGTATCCATTGCAAAAAAATGCTTATAAACTATAAAAATGATTATGTTATTCGCAAATTCACCACTTGCACTTTGGTTGGCTCGCAGCACAGCACTGGCCGCCGGATAGGATACTCATCCGAACGACGTTGTAGGTCACTGAGATCTCGGGAGTGTGACGTCACGAGATAACATACTGGTTCGTTCCTATACTCTGCCAATACCTTACATTATTTGTATTCACATTTCCATTGAGGCAAAAAGTACTTTTGTCACTAAAACGAATTTTTTTTGTGTAATGTGGGTTTTGACTAATTTTATTTGTCATACTTTCACAGAATTCGAGTCTTCTGTCGAGGTCGTCATCCGAAAGGTGGTGCACCATTTTTAACTTGTATGGATAAAATTTATTTTTAGCCAACACTCTCTGTACTGTACTTTTACTTACTTCACACATAGAGGCAACTTTAGTTAAAGAGGAAGTAGAGTTTACTACCATTTCAGCAACTATATAAATTTTTTTATCATCACTAAATGTTGGTCGACCAGATCGTTTGGCATCTTGAACACTACCTGTTGCTTCAAACTTGTGAAGAAGCTCCCTCAAATAAGTTCTCGAGATAGGGCGATCTGGGTATCTCTCATTAAATAAACGTTCCGCTTCATGGAGATTCTTTCTAGATTCACCAATTATTAAGATAGCTGCTACTTTGTCGGCTTGAGTACGTACCATTTTGCGTTATCAGGATAGCATCATGAGTTTTTATCCAGGTTTTCTTATGATTTATCATTGGAATAGTTGTTGATCGATACACACTTCAATACACAAAATCACCAAACTGAGTCATACATATTTTGAAAACAAAAATAATCATACACAAAAAAGTAATAACAAACGCGTTTTATTAACAACATTTCCAAAATAAGCGAAAAAAAGCGCTATCCCAATAAAAATCGTTCCTGGAACGTGCACTTCACTGGATTCCATTTCTAGTAGACTATCATATCTTTGGAATGTCATAAAATAAAATATTTATTTCACATTTTATCAGAGATGTGATCTACTATGAATGGACCTTAATAAAATTTAACAACAAAGTTTTGTAGTCTTAAACTTCAAAATATTGATTGTCTAGTTGTCATATTTTTTCGTTGTGTCAGATAGGGACCAAAAAATTATTTTATCATTATTTAATCTTGACAAAGGTAGCTGGAACGCTACCGAAACGTTGAAATTAAAAAATAAAAATAAAAAACATTGTGGTTTCATCCCCAAAAAATAAGAGAAAAAATAATAAATAATGCCACAAGGAACTTACAGAAGATATTTAAACTCTCAAAGGTCTCGTTAAACAATAATAAAATTATAAATATTTAAGCTATTTAGAAAAACTTTTCAAAGCAGCAAATACTAATTAATTAAAAACGTCAATTTTCTTGACAACTAACCAGAGGCGGACAGAAAAATCTTATTTAAATGTGAAATAATAATTTTGGTATTTATTTAATTTATCCGAAAATTAATATGGCTATGTAGCCAATGTATGCCAATGCCTTTCAAACGAGATATCACTTGCCATAAGGTCCTATTTGAAATTATTGGCCAGAGTGGCCAACGTATACTGTATATCCTTTATTGTTTCCTCTACATTTGAACTTGTGTGACTTTTCCAAACTGCCGAAAATATTTGATACATTATTCTTCATAAAAAAACATGCCCAAATGTGATATAAATATAAGTCATTTGCGTTGCTCATAGGTTGATTCCTAAATCACTGCCGAATCTATTTATTCGCAATAAAAATCTTCTGTTCTATTGTCTAAAAAGAGAAAACTGTTAATATTCTATTGCCTATATTAATCCAAAGTGAAAAAATTGATAAAAATTACAATCTTGGGGTATAACTAAGAAATAATCAAATGAATATGAACCTTTATATGCAGACACTGTAAGAAAGATAGCCAGAGAGAAAATTTGTTATTGACTCAACCTGTTGAAACGTAGGCAACTATGTAAGAATTACTTCAGTTTCTTCTCATTTTATCAATTCTCCTTGATTGTATCTTTGATTTTAGGGATAGGGCACCGTTTGTGTTAACCTCAGATATGGCTTACGTTATCAATGGAGGTGATCGACCTACTGAAAAATTCCACCAGTTTGTTGACTTATGCTGTCAAGCTTTCAATATTATAAGGAACAACAGAAATTTATTTTTGTTTTTGGTATGTATTAATATCAGTAAAAATGATACTGTAATGTCCCTTCCTGTTTAGGAAGACAAAATATGTATTTTGTAAATATTTTCATGCTAATATACACCCCACAAAAATTATCGCATCACTCATTATTTTTTAAATATTTTAAATGTGTTGCATGTTTTTCGATTTTAATTATTAAAACACCAATGCAACATTTATTTTATATCAGTTTAATCTACAGAGGACAAAAAGTTTGATTTACCCAAACATAGAAAACATCTATACAAACAAATGAACGGTGCTTAAACTAAAGTCAGCCAATGAATTTCTAATAGCGTGTGTTGCCACCCCTCGCTCTAATTACAGCTTCCATGCGTCTTGGAAGGCTTCTAAACAGGTTTTGGACATATCCTTGCGGCATGTTTTCCCAGAAGTTGAAAAGAACATTTTGAAGATCATCTAATACTCTTATTGGTGCCGGATGTTGCTGAATTTGCCATCCTAGATGATTCCAGACATGCTCTATTGGGTTAAGGTCCGGACTACGTTCAGGCCAATTCAGGGTGGGTATCTCGACCTCTTCTAAGTACTGCCGAACAAGTCTAGCAGCGTGTGGACGAGCATTATCGTGCATTAGCTCAGAGTTGTCACCGATATGAGGCATGCAGGGCACTACATGGGGTTTTAGGATATTGGTTATGTACCTGTCAGCATTTAGTCTCTCATCATTCACTGGTACTAGCTCCGTGCGACCCTTGGAAGAAATTCCTCCCGAAACCATGATAGAGCCACCACCAAAGCTTTCAGTTTGACAAAAATTAACCTGATCGTGCCGTTCTCCACGTCTCCTATATTCTGGTACACGCCTATCTGATGAATACAGACAAAATCTTGATTCATCCGTGAATAAAATATTGGACCAATCTTGAATATTCCGATTTGCGTGTTCTCGAGCAAATTCCAATCTTGCTACTCGATGTTCTCTGGTAAAACGTGGACCTCTAGCTGGCACTCTGGCTCGTATACCTGCTTCTCTCAGCCTATTTCGAACTGTTTGTAGGCTTATTCGGACATTACGAGCAGCCAACAGATATGTTTGCAGCCTTCGAGCGGTGCTATGCCTAATTCTTAAAGCCGTTAACCTCAAATAACGATGACTTACTACCGAAGTTACCCTTCCGCGGCCTTGTCCGGGTCTTCTGGTTAGCTGCCCTGTTTCTTGGTAGCAAATAACAACACTGGATATGGTGCTTTGTTGAACTCCAATTACTCCGGCGACGTATCTTTGACAGCGTCCATCTTGTATGAGCGCGATGATTCTAGCGGCTTCTTCATATGTCTTGTTAAACGTAAAATAAATTTAAAATAAAATAAATTTAAATTTTCACTATACAATAACACAATTTGCTTAGAAAGTTCTCGATCTCAATGCATTCTCCAAGACAGAAATGATTTACTCGAGCATTTTTGCTTCCAAAAAAATTTGTAAGAAATCCATGATAAGAAACCAGAAATATCTATTAAGTTGATACATACACAGATTGTCCCAATAAACTAAAATTAAGTATCAAAAATATCTTGAAATACCAGTGATGCGAAAATTTTTTGTGGGGTGTTTATTAATGTCTAAATGAATTAAATGTCGCAGTTTATTAGTTGAAATAAAATATATTAACAAATTCATTAGCTGTGTAAAAAAAGTTATAATTATAAACGTTTTATTTCAGATAACATCATCAGGAATATGTAGGATAACTCCAGAATCTATCAGCTACATGCATAAGGCGCTATTACCCGAATTATCAAATCCTGAAGCTGCGGCCTACTTTACCCGTTTAATCGAAGAATCTCTTAAAACACGCTTTACCCAGTTCAACTTTTTTTTGCATAATCTTGCTCAACTTAAATTTTCTGCTGAAAATACTGAAGGCTCGTTGTTATCATTCGTACCAAAAACCTACAGGTATGATATACAATTTACATTCTTGCATAAATGTTACCCTTTTTTGTTATATTTTGCATAATTACTATATTTGCTCGTGATTAAACAGGGGGAGGCGCAAAAAATTGAAAAATGATACATGACGGTTCACTTTCCAACAAAAATTCAGGTCACTCTGGTTAGGTAAACAAAAATAACACTAAAGTATTCTATCTCTAAACTGTTGAATAATTTTATTCAAAATTATAGTTGATGGTGAAATTTTTATAATTTTGTATGGTCAAACCCGGAACGTCCGTTATATAAACATCTCTGTCAGTATCCATTTTATTTATTATAAATAAGTATGTCTTGTTAAACTAATATTTACCTAATGGAAATTGGGATTTCTATTAAACCACGCTTGAAACTACCTTTTAGAATTTGAAAACTTCGAATTTAATCTGACAGTTTTGTGACAACTAAGTTGGTATTTAAGTACTAAGATGAAAGTAGCATACTAAGTTTTTGTCGATTTTATTTGATTCTCCGTATAAATGTATGTGGCGTGAGCAAAGTGCCTTGAGAAATAATATTTCTAATAATAAGAGCAATATTTGGTTTTCGAATTAAGTAAGGTATGAGAAATACGTCACTTTTCATAGCAGCTGTAGAAAAAGTGGAAATAATGTATTAACTGATATATTTCTTTTTCAGCTTAACAAGTGATGGCCAGTTAGTTCACGTCGAAGTGGTAAATTATAGAAAAAGATATGATCCAGATAAATATTATGTATACATTCTTAGAGTTTATCGCAAAGATCAAAGACAACCGATGGAGATTCAACGGACATACAAAGAATTTTGCGAATTACATCAAAAGTTATGTATATACTTTCCATTAGCAAAATTGCACAGGTTAGTATATTTGGTATAATAGTGAACAACTTTTTACCGGGTGTGTTTTACCTTGATCTCAATTCTCCTTCTTCAGTATTATTGTTTTCAATTCAAGTAATATTATTCACAAAACTATTAAATAAAATCAATAAATAACAAATTTCATTACAGAAATATGATATAAATTACTCGAACGGTTTCACAAACAACATTTGCATAGTCAAAACTAAATTTAAAGTTATATAATATGGGATATTAGCCGGAGAGCCAGAGCCAAGAAACTGTTTCAATTTCTAAAGGCTGGTTTTTTGTTAAATCGTTGTAGCCGATGGGTACACAAACATGCTCCGGTCAGTCAAGCGTGCCGTAGAACAGGTGTCTCAGGTGCGATATTAAAGATGTATCATTTGACGGGTGAACAAAATGAATTTCTAAAAGCTGAAAATTGTTATACAACTTCTCTATTGTATGAAATAAAAGTTGTGTTGGTCAGTCAGTCATACATTAGATCATAGCTGGTCAGTCAGTCCGGATAGACGTATGATAAATAATTATTAAGTGCAATTCGTTTCTAAAACTTCAAATTTTGTCTGAGGGTTCAGAATTATGTATTGAACATCAAAACATCCGTCAGTCATGTGTTCAGTAGAACAACGTCCGTCAGTCAGGTGAAAAAGGTAAAGGCATACCGCGCGCGCCGTTCGAGTTTCAGGCTGCGTATCACGCTATTTCTACGTTTTGTATTGTTATTTTAACAATCAGAAAACGTCATTTGATGTTTTTATTTGTAGTTCTATAGATAATTACCATTTGTATCGCATCGACAAACGATTTATTTAATCATTTGATACGTTTCGTGCGGTATTATTATGTAAAAAAATAAAAAAATGTGGGTTCAGAAAAACTTATCTTATCTACACCAGTAAATGTCACTTGGAAATGTGATTTTGGCTATTGTAATAACTTGAAATTTAATTACGTTCTTAAACAATTGATTAATCCACATGACAAATTTGTATTAGTTGTAATTTCGCTTAATATTCGTGCTTAGGAAGAAGCATTAATTATTGAAGGTACAAAAAATAAGGAATTGAATCTCTTACGTTGGAAATATAATGTATTTCTCTTAAGTTGGAAATAGAATGTATGCGAATGAACGGGTATATTGAAAACGAACTAGAAAAGATAGGTATACTCGTCGGTAAGAATCCCAATTTTCGTACACAATAGCTAGAGTTCGAGAGAGAGAGAGAGGGCTCTTTTTCCCCCACCTTTGAATGTCCTCCACTTCAAATTTCAACAGTTATTCTATCAAACGCTGATGCGACGCTATACTATATATAATCGATTTTTAAATCAAGTCGGCTTGGCAGAACATTCTTACGACCTCTTGCACAAATATTTTTGCACGAGATGATTTAATAATTTCTTTATAAATAAAAAATTGATTGTAACAAATGTCATTCATTTTTACATGAGATTTTACGCGTGAAAATAATCATATGCTGAAACTAACAGTTGTAGGTAGTACCTACATACATTTTTAGAAAATTTTGTTTTTGACTATCCACACTATTACTTTTGTACGACATTATTTTATTCTAAAAGGAACCTAATGCACTATATGCCGTACAGTTTCCGATGACCTTTTTTGAGTAGGAAAATCTCGGAAGAGAAACGATTTCCTATGGCTTCTCAAACAACTTTTTTTGTACGGCACTTCTGTCAAATCTT